>JAOEHY010029969.1:0-43952 GCA_025447955.1 Psilopsiagon aurifrons | reverse complement strand
CAAACAAAACAAAACAAAAAAAAAAAAAAACCACACAAAAAAAAACAACCAAAAAAACCAAACCTCTTATATGAGTTTATCAGAAGTAGCAGTAAGCAAAAGTTGTTTCTTCATCAAAGAAAACAGTAACATTATTAAGTTCCAGAAGAGGAAAGCATCTCAATTTCAAGAAAGCCAGAGATAAAATATGTATCTAATACAGGCAACTGAAATAACAGATTGCTCTAATACTCTTCATCACTAAAGATAATGTGGAACCTTCCTCATGTCTTTCAGAGGATAACTTTGACCAAATCAAGAGATTTCTTTCTTTTTTCTTAATATTAAGTACAAATATATACCTTCCAGTGCTTTCAGAAAACCTGCTCTTTACTGTCTGCAGCATTTAAGCAAGATTCTTGTTATAAAACAGTCTACGATTTTTAATAAATGTAGAAAATAAATCCCCCCAGGCACACAATACAGTTTTTAGGATGATTTTACCAGCACACACAAACTGCCAGAACATTTTCATTCTCACCACTTAGCCACAGATCAGGATAAATACATCAAGGAGACAGTCTATGTTTCATGGATCTGGCTTCTGTTGCCTGTCCTTGATGTCTGACATTTTGCAGAAGAACTCAGCTTCATTCAAAAACTTGTTCAGGTATTTGTGGCAATCAGTCAGCAAGCACACTACAGTCGACAACAAAAGCTTTCGTCACAAGATGTGGTCATTCTACTCCTGACCAGGTTTAGTACCCGCTAGAATGATTTTTGCATGTTCAGATCAGAATACATCCCACCACTTTTAAATTTGGACCTTCAAAGTACCCCAAATCCTTGTATAAATCCTGAATTGAAAAGACAGGGCAAATTCTTAGCACCTGGTTTGATCTGGTTCAGATGTCTTGATGGAAATATGCAGCATTTTTCTGAAAGGCACAGGAAATGCCAGTAACGATTCACAGTAATCTCATGATCCTTGAGCTTATGGTAATCACAAAAAAGACACACACAACAAGATTTGACTTGTGGCAAAATTATCTGAAAAGCACAAATCTCTTGGCTACACATGATGGACAGATAAATGAACAATTTTGATCTGCTCACTTGTGTTTTTCCTGTCAACCTATTTGATCTAGCAAAGTAATCTGTCAGAGAAGCAAAAGCAGCTTTCAGGAATGGCATCTATGGTATTTTTCACTGGGGCAGAACTAAATTTCTGAAGCAATTCTGTATTATGATACTCAATGAAGTGAAATTTAACATGGAGCACTGTACAAATTATATTAATAACGCACCACTGAAGAAGGTATTTACTGAAAAGGCAACTCCCAGAAGCACCCTCATCTTCAGCAGAGAAATATTACAACAGAGCAGAAATCCCTTGTCAGCACTCAGCAAGAAAAAGAGAAAGCACCTAAGTTTCTCTCTGATTTGTCTAGAAGACAAGCTAGTGTGGGTTCTGTGCTATACAGCTGTCTACACATCTTTCCCAGCACTTGCATCTAACACTCCTTGCTTCTTACAGTTAACAGTATGCTGTTATTGAATGTAGGTACATTATAATAGTCAATTTTATGGCTTTGACATCTTCGAGAATAATGTAAAGGTAGTCTGCTTATTTTTTTAATTTTATTTTTAATTCTGAGTTCATGGAATTTCTTCACTGCTATGGAAGGAGTTTAAAAATTGTCTTTAAGTTTCATTGGGGAAAAAGTAACATTTTCACTAATCTTACATATATAGCAAGATTTTACTTGCAATAAAATGCGTTGAAAAGCAAAAATCTCTTGGAACTGTGTAATAAAATTTTATTCAGAAATAGCAAGAATATGGTTTGATGGTGTATTTCACACTATAGCTTAATCTGTCAACAGATCACCCTATTAGATACTTAAAAGAAGCATACCTTGCAACCAGTTAAATGGTAACAATTTTTGGCACTTCATATACTGAGTTCTGTTCTATTTCTATTATTTCTGTCCTTTACTTTTAATTAAACTAGAAAGGGTCAGATTACATCTGAAAAATCCACACCTGCATGTAGAATATGAAAGCTAAATTTAGAAATATGTTATGCAAATACAACTGGAAAAAACCTAGTGCACATTGATTATACCTTAAGACATTACAATAATTTTTTTTATATCTTCTAGATCCTGACATTTCTTCTGCATCTTTATCCATTTTTCCACTCGCTAGACAGTGTGCAAGCATCAAGAATAGTATTCCTCTTTTTTCCCCCATTAAAGTCTTTTCAATAGTACACATGCCTAGAATGAATTTAATAATTTTTCTCCTTCACACTTACATACTTCTGTGCAAAATTTCAGTAAAATTACTTAGTAGGAAGCAAGAATGAAGAAGAGTGTGCGACATTTACAGCTAAGTGGCAGGATGCAGACTATCAGGAAAAAGTAACTAAAGTCAATGGTGTTTGCAAAACATAAGCCAGTTTGGCAGAACCTGACACTGTACTGCAGTTGGGAAACTAGATAACAAAAATTTGGCAATGTGCATTCTGCGCTTTAATAGAAAAGATAGTATCAGATAAGCTAACAGCCAAATAGTCACATCATGCCTTTTCTCACAATAACAAGGACAGGAATACCTGGTAGTACTAAAATTTAATGGTATTTTGTTTGGAAGAAAAACTAATCTGAACTGTATGCTATGATGACCTTTCATTTAAATAAAATTGAGCTTAGAAACTACTCCTTCTGATGAGAAAGAGATAGCATTATTCATTAAGACAATTTTCTGTGAAAGTGATAAGTAGAAGTTATTCTATTGTTAGAAGTTTCATAGCTATAAAATGTAAGACTCCCACTAGTAAAACTCATATGGTTTTCTGTATAAGGTCTGCCAACAGACCTTAACTAATGAATTCAAGAAACAGATACAACACTAAGTTGTTTTGCAAATACAGCAGCGTTCATGACAATATTTAGTTTTCCTTTTACCTTTTACCTAAACTTCCTTTGTGGTATACATCTGAAACAAACCCCTCAGAGGAGCTGAAGCTCTTCATTTTCTCCCACGATATTTCACACAAGTTAATACCTTAGAAGAAATGTAAGTTTTCCCACTGCACTGTGCTTCTTATATTGGGCCTTGTATTATGACGTACTATAACTGGGAAAAGAGTTTTCTACATTAGTCATTAAAAGAGCCTAAATTCAGAAATAACTGATATACAGCCACTTTAAACCCCTTCAGTAATATGACTCTTTTTAAAGACAAAATACTTTGCTAATTCATTGAGGATTGTAGCATAACACACTTCCACCACCCATTGATACAAAACAGGTAAAAGCTATTTTAAAGTGATTTCCTAGCTTCTGCTTTAAAAAGTGAAAAGTCATTGTCTAATACGAACAAGAAGAAGGACCATCATCAGGGTTTGCAGCCTGAAATTATAGCACAGACTTTGTTAGATGAGATGCAGGACATTAATTGGCAATAGAGGAAATGGCCCCTGAAGCTAAGTGCTAACTTCAGCGGCAGTCAGTGGAACCCTGGCCCAATTTATCCCCTTCTTTTCTCCCACCATGGAGGTGGGATCTGTGCCACATATTTGTGCCCCCAAAGGAGGGAGAAAGGCTGCTGAGACTACGGTTTTATGGAGTAAGCCTGGCCAGGCTGTCTGCCTCTCCAAGTTTCCCAGGAATTGTGAGAACTTTTTCTCCCAAGAGATCTTCTGAGAGGCTGCGGGGATGTAGTTAAAGGATAGGAGGTAGGACTTCACTAATTTGCTTTCTTCTAACTCATATTGCTCTGCTCTGTCAGCTCCCAGAACAATGCAGTCTAATGCTTTGGTGGCAGCCTAGGACCCTCTCCCTAGCACAACCATGTTCTGGCATTGATTGGGCAGGTTAACACCCATTTTCCTGAGAAAAATAAGAAAGCAACAGGGAATATGAACTGTATAAAGTCAACTAAATCTGAATTATAATTGGATGGGAATACGAAAAGGTGTTTTTTCTAGCTCTAGGGCATTTTCTCCTTTAAATTGCAGATTGCTAATCTTATCACAGAATTTTCATAATAGCTTCTTTCTATCCCACTCTCCCATAAACGTCAAAGGAATCTTAAAATACATAACACAATATGCAGTCTACATACAGGTGTAGTAATCTGCTCCAATTATAAAATTATAGACAGTGCATTTGCAGGGATTTGCACTTCAGGATTGTAATCCTCATTGTTTAAGTCTACAATAAGGCAGAAAGGCCAAAATATACAAATGCCACAACACAGACTAGGGCACTTAACAGTGCAAGGGACATCTTTTCAGCAGCAAACCCCAAGTTTCTTCTGAAATCAGTACTTGAAATCCAGTCTAGAAACTGACACGATCAGCAGACATTACTACTCAACACTATCAGGAAGTGTGTTTGTGCAGCTCAGCCCACTATCCAGCAGACATGCGTTAACACTACAACTAAATGACAGCTTTATTGGCAGGTTCATGGGAGCTTTCATCGCAACATGACTGCAACAGCTGAGAATTGCTCAGCAACACTTCCTAATAATTATAATAATAAAAGAAAGCAAATCCAAAGTCAGAAATGTTTTTGTCCAGATATTTTGTGTACCTAGCCTGGAAACACATTATAATTAATACTTTATCAATGAGAAATTTTGAACAAAAATGATGAGGAAATGGAGTGGATTCATTCATACTTACTTGGTTATATGTACTTTGTAAGCAAACTCACAAATATTTCCCATTTACTTAAACTACAAATGACAATGTAATAATTCCTGTGTAACTCCTGTTCTTGGCTTGCTCTCTTCTAAATGCTAACTATAAAGTATGGTTGGTGACTGTAGATTCACTCAGAGTTTACAGATTTCTCTTTCCTGCTCAAAGTGATTCTTGCTTTCCAAGTAAGTAGTGGATGGATGAACACACAGACAGAAAGACAGACATGTGGCTACGAATGCCCAGAGAAGACTGAAAGCAATAACACGCAAAGCCAAACCAGGACTGAAATTGGCAAGTAGGCTTTCCTCAACATCCATTATATTGTAACATTTGTTCTATGTAAAATTTGTTTTATTTCTTTTTCTATATGAAAGGCATAACTCAGCTTTGTACTTCCATCCACTCTCTTCTGGAAGTAAACACTAAGAGTCTTGAATGATTTGAAAATACCAACATACTCACATATTTGGTTAGTTATCATATTAAGCATCTTTCTTGAATCCAAAATAAATTTTTAATGAGAAAAAAATCAGTAATTACTAGCTGTTACACAGAAACAGCACTGAGCATGAATCAAAAACCTAACTTCCAGGAAGTACACAATGACAATATAGATAAGCAAAGTTCACAGGAAAAATATAATGCCAAAGTTATCTAAAATATTAATACATACATTGAGGAAGACTTTTTTTGAAAACCTTATCATTGCTGTCTCTTACCAAACAAAAACAGAATATACAGTTTTACCTCATACTTGCTTTCTATGGTTTAGTAAGACAGTTTTTGGGACCACCATACTGATTTATACAATCTGCCACTTCCACTGCACTAAATAAAGGACTACCCCCCAGTCAGTCCCACATTGCCAGCCACATCACCGAACACTTTACAAACTACAAAGGCTACCTATAAACTGTTTCAAATTGCTCTTTCCTTCCCATTTGCTTTTCAGGATGAAGAGATAGAATTATTTTTTTCAAAAGCCTTGGTTTTCCTCATCTTTAGCATAAAACACTGACCATTTTAATGAAAATGAGTTCTTGTTTTTTAGCTATCCTTTATTTGGAAGGAAAAAGAGGAGCTCTTGCCATACCATGCTTACTATTGTTAAAAGAATAAAAGCTAGTGATGGATACAGAAGAAATACATAATACAAAGGAGACTTACAGAGGAATAAATTTGTAATACTTTCTTTTAACAGCTTTACTTACTTTATAAAGCAATATATTTATTTTTCATAACTGAATGTGACTACAGAGCTCACAAACCAGGCCTTCCCTCTACTGAGTTAAGAACATCTTTTAAAAGTCTCTAGGTCTAACGCTAGAGGTCTGCTCAGTGACTGAAAAGGGAGTAGAGAAAGAAAAGGAAACACCTTCAGGCATGCCTTGGTAGCTCTATTTGAAGATCTCTCTTTTTGTGTGGATCCTAGTAATAGAGCAAACTTCAACGTACCTTTTCTAAAACAAAGTACTAGTTTTATCTCAACCACTGGAGAAGGTCCTGTCTCTCAAATGGACATTTTACAGACCCTTTGGAAAGGGTGCCTCAATATGATTTTTATTTCTTGTAACCCTCTCCTCGATGTGGTCAGTCAAGACCTACCAAACACGCAAAACCAGGGAAAAGCAAAAACCCGAAAAAAGAGTCACTAAGCTTGCAATGGTGAAGAAATTGTGCTTCCAACAGGCTGTCGTTTACAAAGAAGACTCAGAAGAACTGTGTCTGTGTAGTGCCAAATAAAACACCAACTATGTGAACTGACATGGTAAACAGGTATTTGCAAAGACAGTTTTAATGAAATAGAATACCTGATTGCTTATTTGGGAAGTCTAGGTAATTCCTCTGAACTCAACAGTATCCCAAGTGCATCTCATTTGATCCTAGGCATCTACACTCACCTTTTCCAGCAAGAAGAAACAGAAAAACAGGCATCTCAGGCCAAGGCCATGCACTTTGTCTAACACAGCTATCTGCAATAGGCAGATCTAGTGACTGATAATGCCACATCTCTTTCTTTGAACAGGATGAAACACGTCCAGCTTGAACTGAGCACCTGCATTTTGGAAGGCTAACCCTAAGGGAGATAAATGTTATCTTAAGCATTTCTAATACTTCAGCAAATTTCCTTCCCAGTATTTTTCAGACGCAATACAGAAAATGGATACACAACTTTCTTCTTTGTTGCAGAATAATTACACAGTTCAGTGAAGGCACTAGAACTAGTGGAAATGTAACTGGTCTTCCATGCACCAAACAAGTGTGTCATGTGAGCAATTCCAAAACCACATGATTATATACACAGGAGCAAGCGATTTAAAAAAGAAAATAAAAACAAAATACCCCAAAATAATGCTTTTGAGAAAAAAAAAATAGAGCTGCATGAAGTACCTATTAAAGAACTCTGCACATTTTAAGGTACCACAGTCACCCCTGCTTCCTCTATTTAGACAATATTTCTAGGATTTGAAATGTTAACTTAACAGTGAACTGAAACAGAGGAGATAAATCAATTGCTTCATGTGCTTTTCTCTTTTTTTTTTTCTGCATCGTAAGTATGTGTCTTAATAATTACAGATACTACTCAGCAACCTGAATACCTAAAGGTGCTTGCCAAAAAATTATATCTTAATCTCTGTCAAAAATTGCAGTCCCCTGAAATAACTTTTGATGGCAATTAGTCATTTTGGCAACAAAGTTCCACACTGGACATGGGACAGAATCTTCCCTAAACTAAATTAACCTACCCACTAAATTAATGATATGCCAAACTGCAAAGAAAAATCATTCTCCTAGTAACAAACGACAGATCCTTCAAATGACACACTCTTGTAGGTGAGAACCATTCAGTTTATCTGGAAAATATTTCCAGCATTGCAGTACTTCAAAGCAGAGCATGAGACACTGGCATATCATTTTTTTGGCTCCAGAAGAGTATTCTGAAATTAAGTGCAAAGGCCAGAAGCTAAAATGCTTAATCTTCTTACAATTTATTAATCCATTTTATTAAGAACAATGAGGGTATCACTACATTTCTTAACAATATCAAGTAGGGTAGTGCTTGACAAATAAAACACAAGTTCATTAAAACTACATTTTCTACTACAAGAAGGAAAATAAAACCTCTTTAAACATTGCCTTAAGGCAATAGACTTAGAAACATTTACTTAATCAGCACTCTTAAACAAACTTACTTAACAGTATTTTTCCATTACCATCTACTGTGAGAATCCTTAACTCAACATTATTGTAAATCCCTGAAAAGAAAGAGTTGAAAGGTAAATAGAATAAGCATAATTGACAAAAGGACAAATGCTTAAAGAAGGGGTAACACTAAAATCAGGAAAGCTAGGTATAATCTCTAGCACCTTAAAGCAACAAAGCATCCTTACTGCTCCAGAAATGACAGAATTAATATAAACAAAATAACCAACAGGGAAAAATAGGGGGGGAAGGGATAGGGGGATTGAACAAAACTAAACAAACCAGAAAACTATCACCCCAAGGAATCCACAAAATGAGCTACAATATCTCATGCCAATCAGGTACACTCCCAAAGTGATGGCTCAGGCTCTGTGGTTTATTTCCCCTTTGATAGGACTGATTAAGTCCCATTAGCATCAAGAGGAGGAAGGCATGCATAGCAAGGGGTGGAGGCGCTCCCTCAAAGACAACTGCCCGTGGTGGCACTCCGGCTGCCCAGCAATTAACGCGTAAAGCAGTGATGGAGACAGCAGCTGCGGTTCAGAGAAGCACCGGGAAAAAATAAGAGAAAAGAGAGTTTCAAGCACAAGGAAAGTTCAGCATGTCTTTGGGATTTAACCATGCATTTTAAAGGGGAACAGAAAGGAAAAGAGGGGAAAAGATGGGCTCTAACACAAACAGCATCGTGAGTGGGAATGGAAATCAGAATTTCTTCCATAGCGGGCAACAAACTCCACAAGTTTCCACCGTTTCAAACCCAGTGTTGATAAGGGTCAAGAGCAAAATCCTTACTTTAAGGAATATTTGCTGTAATCTGTTCCCTGAAAAGTGACAGCTATGGAATGAATCAAGTAACTGCTGTGAAAAATCATCTGTTCTGCAAAGAGCAACTGGCAACTTCTTTACCAGCTGGTATTTAAGAGACTATTTTATGTGAAGAAAACCAAAACACAATACACAGAATATATTCATCCAAATTCATCAAAAGTAAAACACATTTATTTTCTTGACTGTAAATTATTAATAATTTTTCTTCTTAGACACAAGAAAACAATAATGCAGCTGACCGGCAATTTCTAAATCTGAAAAATATTCTTAGAAAACATGTGTGTGGATTCTCAGTGCCAAAATACATCATGTGGGTCCCAGAGAAAAAATTCAGCCACTAGCCTGTTCACCAGTAATCCTTTCCAGTTTATCCCTCAGTGAATACCTAATCAGGGTATCATACAAGAAAAAAAATCAGAAGAATTCAGATAAGTTCTGAAATGGACCCTCAGTAAAATTTTAAGGATAAATACGTACAATTTTCCGATCATCTGTAGCTTCATATTTAAATTTGTAGTTAACTTCCAATCCATTTAAGAATAGCAATTTCGTCTACTTTGTTCAAACTATTGCAATCTATATTTCATAAATCAGTCACTGATCTACCTAGGGAGTTATTTACAGCATATAACACTTGACACTGCAAATCACTACTCCATTTCAGGTTACTAAAACAAACAAACAAAAACCACAAACAAAACAAAAAGACTGCAAAGGTGAAATTTGCACATATTAAAATTAATTTACTGTATATAAGAAATATAAGAAAGAGCAATCTCCGTGTACAACTACAAAGCACAAATTAAAAATTTGGTCACATAAGTATTTTACAGTTCCACTAGCTGCAGAAGTTTATTCCACAAGCTGTCAACCAGAGGTTCTGAAACAAGGATGACTTCAAACCTGAACTCAGAAGAATAATGCAGAGACAGACATATAATCTCTATTTGAGCCATATACTGCACATCCAACTAATGTACTGAGATAAATTCTGATTCTGCAAATACTTTGTTACAAGAATATCCAATGGAATTCGCCAAGGATGTCCACAGAAGCTCTATTTATTGACTCAAGCTAAGTGCCCAGAAGACAAAAATCTGCTTATCTTTATCGGTAACATGCTTAGAAAGTCAGAGGAATTGGACCTTGCCAACCACTTCTATTCAACAAGCCCACCTTAGCTACTCAGATTATTTGACTACCCCTGTAGAGCAAGAATAACTCAAGTCATCACAGAGCAAGCTATTATGTTTCTGATTTAGCAAATACACACCAAAGAACTATATTTAAAGTGGATAGGAACAGGAATTTTTGAAGCATCTTTTCTCACCAGGCCCCTACTCACAGCAAAAAGACTTCTGTCTTATCAGCTAAACTGGAACAAACAGCATTTGACAAAAAAGTCTTCCCTGTAAAAACCGAGTGGCTGACTCCACTGTAAGAGCTCCTATGTAATGTTAAGAATTAGACATGATTCTAATATCTACCGAGTAACAGACTGAGTTAAACTTACACGCATACAGTTTTTATTATGGGAGATGCCTTCATAATTAAATATTTCAGCTGCTTTTTGAAATCTTTTTTTTTAATTTGTATAACCAATTCAGCCTTGTTAACACTTTACACACTCCCACCTTATTTGGATTTCTCTTAGACCAAACATGGAAACACTGCTGATAGAAATCAGACACCTGGACAGAAGTTCAGATGAGCGTTTAGTAAGCATGCTTTCAAAATATCCCCATTTTGAGAAGCACGCTTTATAAAGCAGACTTTAATTCCATCTAAAACCAAACTAATTTAAATTTCAGTAGAACTGCTATCTGCATTAGCCTGTTCTCTTCTCTGACAAATCAAGACACCTCAATTGTAGTATTCAGTCAGTCTCTTAGCTTACCCTTGAAAAAATTCTGTTTGTGCTAAATGATAGTTAGGTATACTCTCAAACTGTATCTCACAAATCACTCCAATGGATCCTCAATATGCATTTAATTGCTTATATTTTCTAAAATTCAAAAAATGTCATAAAACTAACTGCTTGTAGAAAATAGATATAAAGTAATACACTCACAGAATCATAGGATAGTTAGGGTTGGAAAGGACCATCTAGTTCCAACCCCCCTGCAATGGGCAAGGACACCTCACACTAAACCATGCCCCACAAGGCTATGTCCAACCCAGTCTTGAACACTGCCAGCGATGGAGCATTCACAGCTTCCCTGGGCAACCCACCCGAGTGCCTCACCACCCTTACAGTAAGGAACTTCTTCCTTATAGCCAATCGAAACTTCCCCCATTTAAGTTTGAACCAATTACTCCTTGTACTATCACTACAGTCCCTGATGAAGAGCCCATCCCCAGCATCCTTATAGCCCCCCTTCAGATACTGGAAGGCTGCTATGAGGTCTCCACGCAGCCTTCTCTTCTCCAGGCTGAACAACCCCAACTTTCCCAGCCTATCTTCATACGGGAGGTGCTCCAGTCCCCTGATCATCCCCCGTGGTCCTCCTCTGGACTTGTTCCACCAGTTGCATGTCCTTTTCATGTTGAGGACACCAGAACTGCACACAATACTCCAAGCAAGGTCTCATGAGAGCAGAGTAGAGGGGCAGGATCACCTCCTTTGACCTGCTGGTCATTCTCCTTTTGATGCAGCCCAGGATACTGTTGGATTTCTGGGCTGCGAACTCACACTGCTGACTCATGTTCATTTTCTCATCGACCAAAATACCTATGAATATTTGGTAAGAGCTACTTTTTAATTCAACTGGGGAGACAAAAAATGAACATATTTCTCCACAAATGCTACTTCAGAAAAATCCTATCAAAAAAATACCCTATGTATAATCTCACTGTGATTTCACAACATTCATCTAAGTGTTTCACATGAATGCAAAGTATCTCAAGCTCAAATACAGACTTGACAGAGAATGGACTGACAGCAGCCCTGAAGACTTCAGGGTTGACAAGAAGCCCAACATGACCTGGCACTGTGCACTCGCAGCCCAGGAAGCCAACATATCCTGGGCTGCATCAAAAGGAGCATGGCCAGCTGCTTGACAGGGGTGATTCTAAACCTCTATTCCACTCTTGTGAGGCCCCACCTGGTCCAGCCCTGGGACCCCAACACAAGAAGACAGAGTGAGTCCAGAGAAGGGTCATGAAGATGTTCAGAGGGCTGAAGCACCTCTCCTATGGAGACAGGCTGAGAGAGTTGGGCTTGTCTAACCTGAAGAACAAAAAGGCTCAGGGGAGACTTCAGAGAAGCCTTCCTGTACTTAAAAGCAGCCTACAAGAAATATGGAGAGGGACTTTTTACATGGGCATATAATGACAGGACAAGGGGTAATGGCTTTATACTGAAAGAGGAGAGATTTAGATCAGATATTAGCAAGAAGTCATGTATTGTCAAGGTGGTGAGGCACTGGCACAGGTTGCCCAGAGAAACTGTGGCTGTTCCATCCCCGGAACTCTACAAGGTCAGGTTGGATGGAGTTCTGAGCAATCTGCTCTAGAGCAAGGTGTTCCTGCCTGTGGTAGGGGAGTTGGAACCAGATGAACTTTAACGTCCCTTCCAACCCAAACCATTCTGTGATTCTATGGATAAATTTCCAAACCAAACAAACCAAAATAAAATTTTATTAAATATTTCTTCACCTCTCAGCTGAAGCTACTAAATGATAACAAGTTTACTATCACCATTCCTGTCAACTTCTAAAATTATTTGTCTTCCCATCATCCTACAGAGAGCCCCTCCAGACATAAACTCACAAAAGTGATTCAGTTTTGGTACCACTGACAGGTAAGGGAGAGCTGGGCTAGCAATCTTTTTTTCATACCAAATCTCTTAGTTGTACTATCAAGGTAAAACTAACAACCCTATTTAACCTATAATTTTCTTCTGTATCGACAATAAACCACTAAGGAGTAGAAACTTCATATAAGAAATTTCAATTGAACCTGAGTGTGTTGTTTTAGCAACTGATTTGGCTAATTAATGCTGTTTACACACCAAGTTTGCTGGAGTTTTTGCTGTAAGAATGGTTTGTGTTGACTTAACTTTGAAACATTAGCATAAGGTGCTCTTAAACTGCAGCAGGAATGGCTAAAGAAGGCAATGCCTCGTTTAACTAAACTGTTCTCTAAACATACTTAATTTAATCACTACACTTTTCTTATGTACACAAGGCCTTTGTGTTACTGCAGCCTCTTGAAAAGGTGCTGGCTTCAAGGATACTGAGAGAAGAATGCTTGATGGACCATGCACCCAAAATAAACTGCAGTTTAGATACACAAGGCTTTGCTTGATTAGTCCCCACTAACCAGTTTGCCCTATACTAAGAGCAGTTAGGACAGTTATATTTATGACAAAGAAGAAGATATTTGTAAACATTCTATGTGTTGGATGAGAAGAAATGGATAGTCATTTTGCCATCACACTGAACTAAAACGTAACAACTTAGGCTTAGGTTGGATAGACAAATATTTTTTCCAAAATCTATGCAGTCACCACAGAGAAAAAAAAAAATCAGTTATTACTCAGCGAAAAACATATATTTTGCAAAAGGGATTTAATTTGCCACAGTCGACACCTAAGCAAAAGGAACAAAAGAATATATCCGTGAAAACAAATTTCATGTACAAACCACCTGCACAACAAGCTCTTCTCTAGCATCACTTTCCTTTTTCCATATAATAAAAGCTTATGTGAATGACAGTACACACACTCTTGCTGTAATGCCTTGGGAGAAAACCATAACTCAGTGAGGCTGGGCCCCACCTCACTTCCTTCACTGACAGGTGCCTGACAATCCTTTTGCCAAGGGCACGCAGCTGTGGCTTCCCCTCTCCTCCTGGAAGAGTTAACACTATCCTCACCAGCCACTGGACAACCCATATGGCTTGTAAAGAACTCTACACATCTGCTTCCAATGTAGTTTGCCTTGGGAGGTCTCTGGTTTCTTAGCCTTTTGTTTCTCAAGGTCGTGCGCTTCCAGGTTGCTCTATATCCTCCTTTCGAACCCCTTTTATAGTTCTTCAGATTTTTATGTTTGTGTAAAATATGAGGACGGCTTCATTAATCTATTGCTTTCTTCCTTACTATTCTATTCTCTTACTTCTATTTTCACACCCAGATCGATAAACATCAAAGTGAGATTTTTCTCTCCTTTTTCCGCTATTTTATACTCTTATTCCTGTCTTTTTTCTCCCTCAGATTTTTCTCTCTGCTTTTGAAACTTCCCTTCTCACCTCACCTTCCTTGCTTAGTAATCAAAAACAACTATCTAAATCTCCTTAGCAGTGAGGAACCTCCTTTCTTCATCCAGGAAACAGGACATTGATTTTATGTGTAAGCAGGCACATAAAATACAGCTGAGGACCTGCACAAAAGTTACTCAGGCACAAATCCCAGTGCTTTTTGCTATACCAGATCACACCAATTATTAACAAAGTACATTCCTGCAACAGAGATTTTCACAAGCATGACAATTTCCTCTAGTATGCACCTGTACTTTACTTAGCTCTGCATGAAAACTGAACATTGAAAAAACAACCAACCCCAAACTACGCAAACTTCTCATTTTTTTTTTTCTAAAGCATTAATCCACAAAATATGTAAACTGTTTTCTGTGTGCCATGGCTCCCTCATTTGTCTGTCCTTCTAAAACTGACCTGCATCAGAAGAAGTGAAGATGTAGCCAACCAAAAATTAAGCTACCTGGGACACATGGATGACGTCTACCTAAATTACAGATTGCATGATTCAATATATCTACAAATGTTCACAAATTACATACAGATCTGTAAATTACTGCATGGAAGAGTCCTGAAGTAATAGAATGTATACTAGCAAACTGCAGGAAAGTTTCCCGTCCCTAATTTGGTCCATCCCAGCCAGCACTGTGACTGAGCAGCTCCCAGGAAGCATGAAGCAGTTGAAACAACCCTTAGACCATAGCCAAGGGTAAACAGCTCAGATACAGCCACAGTTGCTGGAAAGAGACAAATTTACTAGCACAGACGCTGACCACTCTACAACAGCTGAGGTCAGTGTTAAGGACATTTTTAGACATACACACACAGCCACAGATTCTCAACAGATTTGACATAATTTTCCCCAAGTTTTTCTATTTTGCCACCTCACCCTACATCAGCCCCAACCCCAGAGGCTCTGTCACTGGGAGACGTCAAAGATATCATGCTACCAATACCCTCCTGATGTGGCTGGGAAATCTTGCTATCTGCAGACTATCCCTTACAGCTGAGCCCATCAAAAGACTTCTGCAAAAGGATAATAAGCTAGGAGAAGTTTCATTACCTCCTGTGTGATTTCGTGTATAAAAGCACATATGCAAAATACAGTCCTTTCGCTAGAGGGAAAAGTCCCAGTTCACTTTTGGCTCTCTCTGTACTCCACACCCTCCTCTGGTGTCAGCCATGGCCGGGGGCGTTCAGTTTGATCCAGGGTTTGGCATCGACCTGCTACAGCTCTTCAGTACTAGTCTATTTGGATAAAGTATTTCCCATCATCTTATTATTGCTCTGACATACTCATTTAACTTTTTACATAAGCAAACTCGCATTTACTTTAATTTACTGCCAGAGTAAAGAACTCAAGAGTTTGGACTATTATTTATTTATCTGACATGACCTCTTGCCATACATGGGCAAGGCACTCTACAGATAAGCACATCATGCCCTAAACTGGCCAAGGGGCTAGGCAGGAACAGATTTTTGTGCTTTCACACTTGATTTCACACATGTGGCATGTTGTTTTCTTTTGTGACAACATTTTGTGCCTGTGTGTAGTTGGAAAGGGATTTTTTTTTGTTGCACAAAGCTGGTTCTCAAGCAGAGTTCAAAGCTGAGAAGGACTGGGAGGAGGGGGTTCTTAGAAACCAGGAGGACAAGGGAGCTTTGAGCCACTCAGGAAGTAATTTCAAGAATATCGGACAAATATCACAGTTATGAAAGTACTAAAGGAAGGGAGAGAGGTGAGGGATTAAAGAAAACAAAGAAATCCAAATTCTGCTCTGTAACTCGCATAACACATCTTCCTAAACATGCAAAAGTAAAAAAGCGGAAAAGTATCTGTGAGTTCCATTTACCTCAGGAAACCAACTGAAAAGCTATTAACACTGACTTTGGAGAAACATAGCATTTTGTTACCGAGGAACCTGTCTTTGCCTTTATGCTTTTTCAGGCAATACATCTGCCCATAAGACCAACATAACTAGTAAGACAGTTCTGCTACATATCAGAGACCCAAGTATCTGAGTGAGTACCAGCTGTATTTTCAAACAGCAGCAGAAGTGAAGATTTCTTGGAATAAACTATACAGCAAAATGAAATCTTTCATAGAAGCTTGGTTTCCACCTAGAACCAGTGCTGGAATACTGCCACAAGAACTGTAAATAACATTTCTGCTTACAGAGCGAGATCACCCAAAGCAGCTCCTAACATGGTCCCTAAAAGAAATATTTGGTGTGTGCCAGAATTTCCATTTTTGTCAATAGTAACATATCGGCATATGCACTGAGTCACCACAGATGATCTCCCAGCCAGACATTCATCCATAAAAATATAGACTTTGTCTGGTCAGTTTGCAAGAGATCATTTTTTCAGACAGAGTGCAAGATACATTTCATCTGAAGCCCTTGGGTATTTTAGAAACACCACCATTCTGAAAAGGTCCTTTTTTAATCCTGTATCACTGTAAGCTAGAAAGATATAACTAGGATAAGATTATATACAAAGTACTTCATAGCAAAACAGCCTTGGGAGGGCTGTTTTTCCCCCTTTGAGCCTTCAAATCCTACTCAAACAAGCACCTTTCTCGCAATATTATTCTTTTACCCATTATTCTGGATTTCTTGGATTTAAAGCAGATGTAACTGTGAAGTTATAAATAGCTGCTGTCTAACCACAAACCTCTTTAAAATCACCAAAAAAAACCCAACTCCACTTATAGACTTTGCTACCTGCCTACAATGTCTTTTAGGCAGTGCTAAATATGTATGCCCATAATGATTTACAGTGCAGTCCAGTAACACTCAATATATAACAAACACGGCTGCTGACCATCATAAATTTTTAGAGTCAGAACAGAGTTATTTAGAACAATTCATTAGTTGTATGTAAAAGAGTCAAAGGGCAAATTCTGTCTGTATAGAAGCCAATAGCAAAATTTCTCCAGGCTTTTAAGGAAGGAGTAAAAGTGAAGTAGTAGATGGACCTCTGACCAGAGCTTCTGCTTCCCCAGGCTGTTTTTATGTTTTTACCACATTAAGCTGTAATACAAGCCAGCCAGGTTTTTACATTAATGCCTTCCTCAAAAACATCTCTATCCCTTGGAAATAGTTCTTGTCCTCAGGAACTCCAAAAAAACCCAAACTGTTGCTTTCACAATTTCTCCAAAAGCAACAGAGGAAATAAATCTTTTCATTTAACTCCTTCCACGTCACCAGTGTGGGAAAACTCACTTCCTGTTGGCTTTCCTACCTGCTAGCAGTTCCTCTTGGCAATGCAGGTAACAGACCATAGCAGTTCCTCTTGGCAATGCAGGTAACAGACCATCCGCCACCTAATCATGACAGTGCCAGGAAGTGGTCCTTCAGGACCTACTGGTGACAGCAATGGTAAACACCTGTATGCAACATTTT
The DNA here is from genome assembly GCA_025447955.1 of Psilopsiagon aurifrons. NCBI lineage: Eukaryota > Metazoa > Chordata > Aves > Psittaciformes > Psittacidae > Psilopsiagon > Psilopsiagon aurifrons. The sequence goes on along the minus strand of JAOEHY010029969.1, from coordinate 26,558 downwards.
ATTTATGGCATGAACTGAGTGGAAACTGGGTCATTTCTGAATACAGAAGATGATGCAGTAGGGGTATGCAACTGATTCTTGTGACAAAGGGTTCATCAAGCGTTGCCAAGTTTAATTGAAACCCTCGAGGCATAAATCTGGCAACAAGTTTCCTCTCTGACACAAGAATACTCCTTTTTTTCTTTTCTGTTCAGCGGTGGTGTTGATGCAGTGCCCCCACCTGCACGCCTGCTCAGTCTGCCAGGAGTTACAGGGTGAGAATTTTCTTCCAGCAATTGCCCCAGGCACACTGGGCACAGTTACCTGAGAGAGCAATAACCAGCTGCCTTCAGAGTTGGTGGGAAACATTAAAAGCTGACTTAGGCAGATTTGGTGGGTAAGGGATGAAAAATGAATAAATGAACATTTCTTCTCCCTGGGTTTTGTCTACCAACACCCTGAGTAGCTGATTTGCTAATACATGTTAGTAAAGTTATTTTTTGTTTAATCTTAAAAGAATTATTTTGGCCCCCTAGACCTTCTTTCCAGTAGAGGCAGCTAAATATTGCATTCTAATTATTTTAGTAATCAGAGGAAAACAATTCTGTGTTCATGGTTGTTTCTGAAAGTGAAAAGGAGATGAAATCAAAAACCAGAAAAACTTTCACATATGGCAGTGGGGTTGGAACTAGATGATCTTAAGGTCCTTTCCAACCCTAACTATTCTATGATTCTATGATTCAGCTGCAAACTTCTCTTCTTACACAATAGATAGGAGAACACAAAAAAATACCAGTGAAATATAAGAAATCATTGCTTGAAAGGAAAACAAGAGCTTGTGTGCATGTCATGCTTCAGTAAATGGATAACTTAAAAGATTTTTACTTTTTGGCATATTAAATAACTTTTTTTTGTTGTTCAATAATCTTTTTTACTTACAGTTACTTAAAAGCTTTTACACGATAACTTATCAGCATTTTATATAGCAAAAAAACTGGGAGTATGCCACAAATGTCAGTGTTATGCAGACACGGGACTATTACTTGGAGGGCTTTTTTCAGCAATTAAGTAAATTCTCAGTATGTCAAATTGTACGTAACAAGCAGGTGAAAAAAAACCCACAAGAAAAGCACTGAATGAGCCAATTCATTATGCATCTGGTCGCTACCAAGTTCTTCCTTCTTCTGTTACTTTACTTTCTAAACCTTTCAGTAAACCTTCACATTTAATCAGACAAGCTGTCTCCTACAAGAAACGAATATATGGTTTTCACTATAACATAATGCCTTTCAGTACACAGGCACTACGTAACTACAATTCACTCGCTAGATAAAGGAAACTTTGATTGTGTTTTCTGTAAAAAAACCCAACATGGCTAAGAGGTAATAAAAAAAACAGTAAAATGAAAGGCACATTTGAAAGTGAAATACATAAGTAAGCAGACAGTCATGTATATGTGTGATTTTTTTCTATATAACGCAGTGTGCGGGTTAACAGCTTAATCAGCTGAAAGCAAATGATTATTCAGCATCAATAACCCCTATTATGAGTTGTGATATTTTTTCTTTTAAATAAAAGCGCTTCAATAACAGGACAAGTACGAAAAATTGAACAAAAGCTTTTTAATAAACCTAATTTCACATGTGCTCATAAGCACTTCCTAAGCCTTGTTCTACAACTAAAGTGATTTTAATTTGAAAAATTCATCAGATAAAAATTATTTTCCTTAGAATTTGTGACATTTAATTTTATAGATCTTTGGTTTCAGGGTTTAAGTAATGTATACAGCTCAATGTTAAATCATCGGCCACCTGTGAGGGAGAAAGAACAAAGGAATACTGAAAGCCGCAGGGAATTGCCATATTCTCCAGTTTATCAGTGAGATAAACCACTGGAAGATTCTGACCAAGATGCAGAATAGCACATGCATCTTTCCCTGTACTCTCTTAAAAATCGATCAGGTTTTCACTTACTTGCAATTGTTGGTGCTGAACTGGGGCCTGAAGAAGAAACTGCAGAATAAAAGAGCAGATGGAAACCCCAGAAGAGCAGCTGAAAAACTGCCAAGAGTGACTGAGGTGAAACAGAGCCAAATATTTTTATCAACTCCTAAAACAAGACATTCTTGGTAGTGAGATCAGAAGCTGAGCAAACACACCAAATTATGCATCAACCTGAGATGAAAATTTTAATTTTGTTATTCCAGCCAGGATAAACAAGAAAACAAAAGAAAAACAGAATAGGAACTTTCTAAATACAGCCAACAAAACCAGAGTCAACCTTGCAATTTACAAACTCTGGAAGGGAAGTCCACCAGAAAAAAAAATAATACTGGATATAAAGGGGAGATGCTACACAGCAATTTTGATTCACTGAGATAAGTATGGCTTGTCAGATGAAAGTTGCTTATCTGTTACTGTTTTATGGAGTGTTTGTTGTGCTGATGGAAACCAAAGGTCGGACCTACACTAAAGAAACTTTAGCTGATTATCCAGAAGGCAGGGTTCAGGTTTTTATTGCTGGTGTTTCTATTAACAAGCCTGCATCTTGGGCAAACTGAAAGGTGATGCCCGGTTCCAGACTAATGGTGCACAACAGCCTGACTCCATGAGGTGCACTCCTGGGAAAGATGTCTGGGATGGGCTGAGAGGGCAGTAAAAGCTTTCAGGGGCTGTTCAGGAATGAGTGTGCCTGATGAAAAGAAAAAAAGCACAGAAATAGAATTCTGGCAATTTCCCCCTAAAAGAGGACAAGACAAAAACAGTGAGATCTATTAAAGACTTCTGTGAACTATTTTAACAGGCAAACCTAAAAAGGGTCTGGACACAGACAAATGGGGTGGGGTTTTTATTTTAAATAAATAAATAAGCAAGCTAACAACAATAACCCTACATATTGTCCTGAGTAGGAACAAAGAGGACCAGTGTGGAAGACAAGATATGCATCTTTGAAAGTGAGGAACTGTAACACTCCCTTTTAAACTTAAAACTATCTGGAAAAGCAATCAAACCATCAGGCAGGGCCTGTATATTTTTGAATACAGCATTTGTAACTAAAACCTGTTCCTGACATGCAAAAAGAGTTACCAGTTGTGTGGGGGACCATTTACTTGGCCTATAATGGATTTAGCTTCTCTACCCAATAACCACACATTCTTCCCCTCACCTTTCATCCAGCTCCTCACCCTCCTACAGCTGGTCCCAATGTGCAGTTCAGTCCTCACCGTTCTTTCCCTATCCTAGTACTGAGAGGCTGAACAAAAGGAATTGTCTTCCCACTGCACCAACCTTCAGAGTCCTCCACAAGCCCCAGCTTTACAGTGCCTTTTTCTTAGTCCGTCTTAACTACTGTCTACCAGGGAATCATTGTCTCCAGAAGAGCATGTACTTGCACTGGGTGCTGGCAACAGGCAGCACAGGCATTTTGCTTGCTGCCAATGAAAGCTAAAACCCATGCAGCCAGATTTGAGAGTAAGGCCCTAGATGACAGATATGACAGAAACAACCAGATGTTTCACTATTTTACATTGCATGATGTAAAGCAACTGGAAATAGTTTTTAGCCATAAAGAAGGCCCAACTGGTGAGGATGATTTTCAGGCAGCCAAAAGTGAATATTTAACACGAGTGCACACAAGGGTTTGCTGAAAGTGACCTTCATAATGTGGCTATCTTCCACTTCAAAGCAGAAGCAAAAAATGTGTATAATGAGGGCACTATTACATATATAGTTAAAGATGCTGTCTTTTATGAAGTGTGTGTAATGTAAGAAGTGTGCTTTGGAAAAATCAAACCAAAACTGAATACACATTGAGCGCCTACAAAATCTGAACTGGTGATTACAATTTTCAGCAGACAATTTGGCACAGACACATTCCTACTGATAAATAAAAACGTGGTTTTGAAGGCAGTTGTACATTGCACTTCACTGAAGAATTTACTTTCATTCTCCCACAAAATAGTCCATCACTGCATTAGCTCAATACTAACCACATTAGCTCAATACTAACCACATTTTTTTTACAAGATTAATGTGTTTTATATTTGGATGAGATACGGCTGACAGCTCATTCTTCCACTGTAGTCAACTCGATCTCATCCAAACTATTAACGCAACTGAGTTCCAAGACAGATTTGCCAGTGGACGTTAAGTCAATTCCCACTGACTTAACACTGAGGACAAAACAGTCCATAAGCAACAGAAGAAATGTCAACTGGTGCAGCTAGTGAGTACAGAGGGTTTATTTTCTCTCAGTCAGAAACAGGCATGAAGCAATATATTCAGGAGACCAACCAATTTAAGTAATGTCCTTGTTACCTTTATCAGCATTTTCCCTCTTCTTGCAGTATAATGTGGTATGGCTTGTTTTATTATAAGAGCTTCTATACCACAAACATTTCTGCAACTACAGTAACTGAATCAAAATAAAGACATACTTTGTTTCCAGGGTAAACATGCATACTATAGAGAACAGTAAGCTTTTAAAGCAAGTCATCTTCAAACAGAAGAGTATCCACCAGGTGGATTTTACTACTCTAATATTAATATTAGCCAGTAAAATATCTGGCAAATGCTTCTGCAAGATTTTATCTAGGACAAATGACAGCAATTTCCCATTTTTCATTTATATTATGAAATTCCATAAAATCTTCACAGTTAAAACTCAAGTTCATGCATTTCTTCAGTTTTCAGCTTATCTATCAAACTGCTGCTGTGTCAACATATACTACAGCTGCATGTCCTAGCACCCTCAGTTTTAACTGACTTTATGGAGCTCACTGAAAGAGAGAGAAGTCTTGCTTTGTAACCATGTATGTTCATGTCAATAGCATAAATGGGGCAGATATTTTATAACCAAACCTTGCAAATACTTTAGTACAGTAAGTATCTTAAGTTTAAGCTGATGACCTAAAAAAATTCAAACTGTTACCCATATACATAAAAATTAAAATATGATGTCATTTATATAAGCAATAACTAGAATAATAATTTTAGAATTACAGTTTCTCACTATTCTGCTAACTTAGTTGTCAGAATGGAAACATGATAGCTCCAGTCAGGGCAGACTTCAGCAATCTCCTTCAGGCAGTCCTCCTCAGGAATATTTTTATCTCAATTACACTTCTACCAGCCCATGATGCACTGACAAGCTTTCCTCACAGACATATCACTGGGTGCACCAATAAATGTCACATTTTATTGCTAGCTATATTCCAGAAATATCAAAACCAATCAATCCATAGGTCAGTCTACATAAAGATGCACTATTTCCTCTCACAAACCTGCAGGTCTGCATGTCTACTAAAGACCTGCTTTGGTAAACTATAGATGTGACACAATATCATTAGACAAATATGACACTCTTAATACAGATATTTAAACAGCTAATAATACGATGATGTGCCATACTGGTAACACAATCAGCTAGACATTGCTTACCTGGCTGAAAGCTAAACATCCAATAATGGACCCAAATCCCTGCTTCAAAAGTCAGGATAAAAATAGTGTAAATAATTGAGCCAAATTTTGCCCTGTTTATTCATACAGTTGCAGAATCTGTTAGCTTGTGTTCTTCTTCCAGAAAGAACATCTAATTTTAATTGCAGGAGTACATTCAGATCATAAGAGGTGAAAATACCCCCACCTATATTAAAAAAAAAAAAAAAAAAAAAAAAACAAACCAAAAAATAACAAAACCCAAACAAAAAAAAAGGGGGAGGGATTAAATAAATAAATAAATCCAGAGTCAAAGTCAGTTATCACATACTTCATTTTCACACACTTTTAAAACATACATATACATTTGTTTTATATGCAAACATGTATTTACACTGTCCTCTGCACCATTTATTGTACTGTCTCCTTATAGCTCAAAAAAAACCCCTCTTATACAGGAGATGTGCTTTTTACTTATTTACTTATTGTGTGGGATTATAAGACATCTTTAAAACCAGAAATTCTTAACTACAGACACTGACAATACAGTCACGTAACAATATACATCAATATTCCTCCGCTATGTTTGTTTAAAATTTTATCTATTGTGCCATGTATACAAATGATGAGAAAGTCAGCGGTACCTCACCAGTGTCTCTCTGAGAGCTCCAGACAGGCACAGGAGTCTCCTTCTTCCTCTGAATCAGAAGGAAGTACAGAAAAGGCAGCTGGAAGAAAACTAACTCTTAGGGGCAACACAAAGGACCATATGGCATTGCTGGAGGTAGGGCAAAGCAATGGGAATAAATGATATCTCCCAATGTTCAGCTTTCAAAATAACAACCTTAGTATCAAAAAAATGCCATAAAAAATTCAGTGTCTAGCTTCCACCTTTAGCCAACTCTCCAAAAATGACATCGACTCCGTCTCCCCTTGTGCCAAGTCTCAAGACAGACAGGTATCAACACATGAAGCACTGCTTCTCGGTTAAAGGGAACTCCTGTCAGAAAGGCCTTTGCTGCCTTTACAAAGGAGACTGAAGACACACAAAAGGGCGAGTTCACAAGATAGGTATATCCCAGCAATCCTGTTTCCTTGAAAGCAGTAAGTGACCTCAACATCAAGCTTGTATGGCATGATTACATCCAAGCAGGTGACAAAGCCGATTACTCTTTCAGTGAGAGAAAGGCTGTTTCACAGCACCCCTTCTGATGGTACTCCATAAAAGACACACCTATTCAGTTAACATTAAAATTCCACAAAGCCTGGAAAGGATACACAATAAAAACTATGACACCAACTACCAAGGGGAAATGAAAGAAAACCTAACACACAACACAGGCCGATTAATACTTTCTTGTTGAAATACAACAATGATGTTAAGTCCTTTCCGTACTCTTTTCCATGTATCCCCAAAATTTCCAGCTGGACAGCTGCTTGAGAATGAGCCCTCTGAAAGATGACACATACAGAGTATTAACTATGGTGAACATTTCCCATCTCCAGAGAATTAAGAACATTTTTCCTCTTGGATGCATATGGTAAAACAAGCCAAAAATTATTAAACACTGTCCCACTATCTCTTTTATAATAGAGAAAGGCTATTGGGAAATGGTGCACATATCGCCAAGTTTCCTTTGAGTCAGCTGTGAGTTTCTTAATTGCCAAGTGTGGTTAAAATATAGAGTACAGAAACTGACAGTAACAACTAAACCAAGAGTTTGGTGCTATGGCTTTAATTTAGATCGGATCTAATACAGGATTCTGACTGGTTTGGGTTTTCATATGTATGTTAGAGAAAATGTACCAAAGATAACAAATAAAAAAGACAAAAAAAGACTTAAAAATCCTCTTCTATACATAGATGACAGATGCCTCATCTACTGAAACAGCACTTTACAGGAAGTCTGCAACTAATGCTTTCTTTTTTCTTAAGAAGCACACATTTTTATACTCTACAATAAAGCTATATTCAGGACTTCAGTACATACACTAACTCCTGTAGTAAAACTTTGGGGAAAATAGAAAACCAGAAAGGTTTAATTGAATTGAATGTATTTCTAAAAAGTATTTTTATTTTAAACATGTCTTTTGGTGCTATTTGTAAAGCATGCTATACTATTCTCATTGCAGTAAAATCATTTACCCAATGTGTAAATCCTAACATACTCTCAAAATATACTAAAAGGACACTTAGAGCCTTACTGCATCCATAGGAAGATTTGGTCTGTCTTGCTGCCACAAGGTTTCTAGTATTTGCCTCCACTGGCCTCTAGGAAGTGCAACAAGTACCCTCCAGACTGAGGGGGGAGCTGCAGGATTTATTCCCAAGTATGAGGCGGCATGCAGCCAAAGGAGTCATTTAGCGGAGTTTCTGGCCAAGCAGGAAAGTGTTCCATTTCTTCTGCCATTCATTGAGACCCACGAGGAAACTGAGACAGGAAGTCAGGCTTCCAGATAATAGGAGTGTTCCTAATGATGTCCTTTGGCTCACAGCGCAGAACAGTCCCTCTATGCACGCCCTCGCTACATCTTCACTATATAATTCCCCACTGTAGAGGTGGAACAACAACAAAAGCTTTTAAAATTAGTTTTCCTTTGCATCCAAATCAAAGGGCCCAGTTAAATTGCATGGATTATCTGCTTCTATACTGTGCATGAACAGCAACTAATTGGTTTTTTGGAACAGCTATTTATGCTTGGAAATTAGTGCAATGCCATATCAGAAAGATCCTTCCATTGCAATGTCTACTTTAAAAAAATCACAACACATCAAAAATCAAATTATACCCGAATTACCTGGTTACCTCTTGCCTACATTGTAATGGACTGTTGAAAAAAACCATACCTTCAGTATCAGTAAAGTAGCCCTAAATATAATATTTCCTTTAGTTCAGATTCTGATCTCATTAACCTTAATGTCACCATGCCATCCATCTTATTAGAAGTAACAAGAGACCTTGAGGAAGTGCAGTCTGGATGAAGAATTCAGCTTTATAAATTGCAATACTTAAACAGAAAGCATTTAGTATTTATGCATAAATGTTCTAGGACACAAAAATCAGATCATAAATTAAAACACTACATCATCATGAAGGGTGAGGGGCAGGGAACATTTACCTTCATTGGCTGCTGTGGGTGCCTGCCTTGGGCATAGCTCCCTACTGTACACTTCACATCATGGCCCACCTAATCTAATCCAGGGCCCACAGCACATCATTAATTCAGGCTTTCCACATCCCAACTGCGGGATCTGCTGTATCCCATGGCATGATATGAGGCAGTGCTACTGTAGCTATGATGGTCCAAACAGATGAAACTAAAAGTCTGCAAACAAACTAGCTGTCTTGTCTTAGACCAATCTTAGAGAAAGAAAAAGTCTAACAAACTTTCAGACACACAATCTTTATAAGTCATGGCATTTTACCAGGTGGAAGAGCCACTGAACAATCCACAACAGTGTGCAAAGGCAAAACCAAAAGACCTTTGTGAGAACAATTCATCCCTATTTAACTGAATGACATGTTGGAATGAAACACCAGTAGAAATTCTGATACACGTATCATTGTTTCAATTAAAAGCTACCACCTTAGCAGCAGCTGAATACAGAAAGCAGTTTGATCTGCAGTCAAAACGCACTCAACAGAAGTTTCTGCTGGAAATTGCCTATCTACAGCTGCAGAGAGCTCATCACAGGATAATACACCTCTCATTTGCATCTCAGTTTTTATCTGGCTAGCTGCCTTCCCCTGGCAGATAACCCACACAGCACTTTGTGATGTCAGTTTATTTGCTATGACTTCTTTAAGCATCTATTCAACCTTAAGCACAGATACCTATGACTCTTTATACAACAAACAGGAAGGAAAACTAAATCCACAACTGATTATGAAGAGTAGAGGAAGGAAAGGTGCAGTGAGCGTTCAGCAGTGCCTCAGGGGGCAAGAAGTCCCCACAGCTCCATCAGTGGAGGAGCAATTTTCATGCATGCTCTTTTCCAGTGGTCAGACAGATGTGGAAAGGGTTTATCTTGATACCAGCACAGGCATAAAAAACTGAAAGGAATCAGAATTGATTAGCACGTAACAATGGGGACGTTAACTCGTTGTTTTAGCACATGCAAGTGCATTCAAAATCTTATCTAGATCTTTGCTGATTTCCATGACACATCATCTGCTTGTTGGAAGAAGAGAGGATTTCTCCACTGGTAAAACCTAGGACATTTTAGGTCAACAAAGCAAAGCCAGAGTATATGAACAGAAATCATGGGTCAAGCAATTTCTCTTTTTCTACCAAATTATGTAGTTTGAACTATTTGTATTTATGTTAACTTTTGGTGACTTTTTTTTCCTTAAGGATGTTCTTTAGTCTGAGCTTCTTCACAATTAGTAAAGACAAACAAAAGGTCTATATTTATAATCAAATCTTTCTAAATAATTCAGCAAACCCTTGACTTCCTATACAATCCTGGGTCTAGAATGACTATTCAGCAAATTGGCAAGAATACCATATATGTGATGGAATGCTGTACCATACTCCAAATAAATCTAACACTTTTTGAAAATCCCAAACTATAGCCAAGAAAAATTAATTTTGTCCAAGTTGAAAAAATTGTCATTACTTTAGCTGGCTCTACACACTGCTTGCTTAAATCACCATAAAATAGCTTGCATTTATCTCTAACATTATAGATTTAGCTCTGTCAAGAACTGCTTATCTCCATAAACAGTTACTGGTCAAGGTGACACCTCTGTATTTGGCTCTCTTACATAATGCGAAAGGGACCCTGTATTATAAATCCTATTTACCCATGCTTCACTTCTGTAGACACACTGACTGTGATCCATCAGTGCTACAATTCATACTTAATTCAGCTTCTTCCAATGTAAAGGTATAATGAATGAAAATATCTGGAAGACGTGAAACAGGGTTTCTGTCTTTTCATCTGTACTTCACATGTGAAAGGATTTCAGCCTCAAGAATGCAGATAAAGGACACTGTTCTCCTTCAGCTCAGGGATCAAAGGATCTACCAACTGTTAAAAGAGAATCTTATTTTCATAATGGACGAAGATTTTTTTCTTTCTTCCCCTCCAGAAATTCCAGAAAACCTTCCATGAAAAAAACTGCCATACCTAAAGCGAAGTAAAGGACTATCTTCAAACAAGTACCCTAAGTCAAATCTAGACCCATTTATAACCTGCAGTTCTCAGGGCATGATTAAAGTTCAAAATGCTGAAGAAATAACATGACAAAGAAAATAGAAATTTGTGAAACATGAAAGTAAGTAACTACGTAGTTAAACACAAGATTTGCGCAGAGTTAGACAGTCATAAGGATAGTCAGGTCTATAGTGCAGTCTAGAGTTTTTGTGATTCATCTGAGCTATACAAAGCTCTGAAAAAAACACCACACTTCCTGCTCTGATTTTATCTTACCATTTGACTAATTCTTCAGCTTACTAAATAAATGAAGATACTAGTACACCTGCTCCCTTTAGTTTTCCACAATCTCTTTAGCTTCCAGCAGCTTCTGGGATAGGAAATGTTTTCATTTTTGAATACTGTAAATTACTAAAGAGACTTTCAGTGCTTGTCAAACTTTAGCTACTGGTACATGATTTTTCTGGTATTACAAACTACACTGACACCAGTTTCACATGCCTTCTGTATTTTTTAACAAATGGCTTATTGAAATTACACAGATAAGAAACGGTATATGCAACTGCAACCATCATGTTCATCAGCATCTTTAGCCATTCATCAGATTGAGCAATTAATAAAGTATTCAGCTATGACAAGAAGAAACTTATCTCTAAAGGCTGAGAAATTATTGCAGTAATCTAAATCCAGTTTTATCCTGGGGCTTCTTAAAGGGGGATGGAGGGGAGGAGGAATAATCAGATGCTCTTGCAAGCTGCTGGATATTTTTCACACCCCAGTCCAGCAAGAAAGAACCTGCAATCGTAAGGTCACTGAATACAAGATTTCATGATACTCTCGTGTTAGTGATGACAACTACAGAAACCAGGGCAAAAATCCAACTGCCTTCATTAATGTGCCTGCAAAGCATGTGAGCACATGAATACAAGCAAGCCATAGCTCAAGTACACAGAAGTAAATTCGTTGGCTCTACATTTTATTATTCACTTATAAATATTATCTCTAAAGTATCTGGAAACATTCCCACTGATTCCAATAGCCTCTAGATCTGGTTTAACACACGAGTTAATGCAGCATTTCCCAGTGTAGGGGGAAAAAAAAAGAGAGCAAAGAAAAAAGGTGTCCACACAATCTGCATATGCACCTTTAAAGATCCTATGCAGATACTTACACAGGCATGTGTGGACTTCAATTATACTTCCTTAGGTAATCGAGTGAGCATGTATATACATGCATTTAAAGATAAGAATGTATAAAAGTGGTCTACTGAACCCATAATGATAATTAGTTAAATGCAGTTTTCTTCTTGTGTGTGTGCATACATTCATTTTCCCCAAATATAGTAGGTCAATGCGTTTACAGTCATACTGAGCTTTGAAATCCATTCACTTCCCAAAATAGCTAAATTACATTTATCTTTCAGGCATGCTACAAGACATGAGTTTTTAAAAAAGCATTTAGGGAGGGCTGGGGAACAAAGGAACTGCAACACTGGATCATATCCAAGGTCCTGTCTCTGACAGCAGTCACCACAAGCTGCTTCACAGAAAGAAACAAGAATCTGCAGTAGGTAGCCAAGGATAATCTTGCCACACATTACAGTTGGTCCTGGTTTCCAGATACTAAAGACTGGCTTCAACTCTGAAGCCTAAGATATAATATCCCCTAGAAAATGTTGTTATTAATTATCAAAGCTCCAGATACCCCTGCTATCTATGTAAATGTCATATTGTAGATCCAAATACAGCCTCAGTGGAATCGTTTTACAAACTTCAACCTAAAAAAAGTTGTATAAAAACCCCCACGCATCTCCTTTCCTCTGGTCTCAATTTGCCACTTTAGAATTTAACAGAATAATAGGAGTAGAAACGAAAATCTTTTGCATCTTCTTGAATGATTCCTTAAATTGTACCTGTTTATCACTTCCCTTCTTTCATATTCTTTTTTCTAGTCTGAACATCTTTTTACCCTGTTTTCATTATACTGTTTTTCCAGTAATCTAACCTTTGTGGAATACAACACTTATCCACACGCATCTGGTTCCTTAGCTATTTATAGGCTTGATTATTTTTTTTTGTCTCAGGGTTTGGTGGGTTTGGGGTGGGGGAGGTGTTAATAATTTCTTTTTCAGGAATGAAAAATTAATCTATATTAGTTTTCAGAACACAATGCCATTATAGCATATAGGAACAACAGAATAAGGAATGGAATTGAGAATTTAGTCCTGAATCAATCATCTTGAATAACTGCACAGTTACAGAAAGACTGAGCAGTCTACAGGGACAGGCTGACAGACAGACCAAAGATTCTGGTACTAAAATTCAGATCACAAAAAGATGGGTAACATGCCACAACTGTAAGAGTAATATTGAGTAAGGGGAAAAAGTGAGTACAAGTAAAAATGATTAATGCAAATCCATTATAAATATAAGGACATTTTACCAGATGGAGAAATTGGGCAGTTCATCATCATGTTCTCACACCCGCAGAGTTGTTCTAAAACTACTCTTCATGAAAGCAAATATAATTGGCTATACAAGTAAACTGTTTAAATAAATCTTGATATTATGTAAGAACCATCTGAAATTATTTTCTTTACTTCTCTAAATCATCTGGAAACACAAAGAAGCTCTTTCTTTTGGCCACTCTTTCTGGAATCAATATGCCCTATTCAAAATTCTTTATCCTTTATTGGAGAAGTAGAAAATATGTGGAAAGTCTTCAGTGATACAGTACCCACAACAGCAAGAACGTAACTAACTAGCACCTATTAAAATGCCAGACACCAATACAACTGATTCATTTCTGTTTAATAACAGAGTTATTTACTAGGAATACATTTAACTAATGTTTCATCATGAGAATGACATAACCCACCTGCACAGCTCTTTAAATACTTCCCTTTCAGCTGATGTCCATGCCCCCACACTTCTTCCAAGAGCTCATATTTTAACTCCCCCATATAGTTTACAGTATGCATGGAGCACAATGTGGCTGGAGAGGTACTGGCATCTTTCAGATCCAGCAGTGCATTTCAATCAGTTTTTGTAGGAAAAGGGATGAAATTCATCAGGACAGCAAGACAGATAATTTCCAAATTCAGATTTAAATGCACTGAAAATAGATTTAAAATAAATAACTTTCCTTCACATATTTGCGTCCTGACTTTGTCGGTATCCTCTGATCAGATGAGAATTCAAATACTTACTATTCTTTAATGCAATATAAAAATCTGGTATTTTGAGATATATATGAGAATACCAGCCTCGAAACCTCTGAAAGCTTGAATCCTGGTAAGATAGGCCATGACACTGACAGTCCTGGTCCAGCTAAACTTATTTTGCTGAGTAGCACCAGCTTTAGCCATGATTTATGGTGATGTTAAAATTAAAACTCTCATGCAATTTAAGCAACATTAAAATTTTAAGTGTTTCATGTGACAGAAATAGTTGCTAAGAATGTTCATATGTTTTAAATGACTGAAAGGATACCTTAGATTAGGCATATTGTTCTGTGAAATAATTAACAGCCATCAAAAGGAATAAAACCAGAAAATCAGAATCAATTCCTAGTCAATTGTTGATAGACTTTATCTCAATAACATATATATATAGAAAAGAAGCTGGTTAAAAATAGACACTGCATATCCTATTAGGCATCATATTTCACACACCTCAAGAAAAAGTGATTACTTATTTTAGAACAAAATTGATTTTTTGGCATTTTGGTCTTGGCAATCTTTACGTTTAAATATTAAAGGGGAAACCCACAAACCTACATTTTGAAGCGTTATTGCTCTGTAAAAGCTATCTATTTGTGCTTCAATACTCTCAAACACTTGATGCTCACAGATTTATAGTCACTCAAAATTTGCAATTGCAGGCCATTACTCAGGCAAAAATCCCAGTAAGAGTCATCTGAGAGTGTTCACATGAGTAGGAACTGCCTTCAATACAGTCTGCAAGAGCAACCACTCACGCAGGTTGCACACCATATGTCCATGGCACAGCCTCCACACCCCCCAGCTCAACCTGTTCTGGTGCACTGTTACTTATACAATATTTTACCTTCAAGTACTTGTAGTACTCTTATTCCTATTGTTCCCCAAGGACAGTCTTCACATCGGATCTTGATATTTACGTATATGAGTCCAACAGAGACAGAAGGTTCATGTTCCATATAAGTATTTATAGCTAGATATTTCAGGGTTTGACTGCAGTGTTTAACAGATCACTGGCAGCCAACTACGCACTCCAGCATGAGGCCTCTGAGAATATGATGGTCATGCACAGCCCACCCATCCTTCTCGTCCTCCTCTTTTCCACCTGTGAGCATAGATGCCCAGTTTCTTTGCTGCAGAACTGTCAAAGCACTAGAGGACAATCTAACAGAAAGCCTACTGACAAGCTAGAAGTTGTATTTGGAGAAAACAACTGCTAACTGTTTTTTCCCCCTGACATATTCTTCTCTTGCTTACAGAGAGAAGAGGACTAGGTGACTGGTCAGGCAGCACAGGGAAAAGCTGAAAAGTAGAAAGTGGAATCACTGGAGAAAGGGAATCCTGAAGCAAGGAAAGATAAGGAAAGAATAAGAGGAGCAGCAGACACAGAATGAACATGCATTAGAACACATTAACAGATTAGCCGCTGGCTCTTTCTTAGCCAAGAAAAATATCCTGAGAGAACTAAAAATACCCAAAGATTTCTCTAGTCACACTTGCTGTTCTTCAGCTTTGAAGGGAAGTATAGTAGCGATATGGAAAGAGGTTCTTCATGACCAAGAATGGGAGGAATGGACTGCATCCAATAATGACTGGAATAAGTAGCTTAGATCCTAAGGAGGCTGAGAAATGTCTGAAAAAACACTACAAAATGCTTCGCATCCTACTTGAAAGCTTCGAAAGGCCAAAGTTTAGTTTTGTTTTAGCATACTCTTAGAATTATCTTTCCTTCAGGTATATTAAAAAAATAGAAAAGACTCATTTTGTATAACCCTAACATTTACTCTAAAGCTAGACCATAAAAACCTATTTCAGCTTAAGGATAAGCACACAATGTCTAAAGGAAGAATAGAGATTTCTCCTTTTGCTTATTTACTGTTGTAAAATTTGGAGTTCTGTAATGCATCAAGGAGGAAGAAAAAAAAAATATAAAAATCTGTTTTCTTCCACAAGGTCCCCCGCACCTGTGAAAACCAGAAGTTTACTCTTCCATTTTAAAGCCCTTCTGTCAATACCATGCACCACAGACATGACTGTTTCTCTCCAAAAAGAAGTGAATAGAATTATGTCATAAGCCTATCAACCCTGTTTTTCAGAGGGGCAATAAGAATGACATAAGGCAGACATCCAGGTGTGGTGAATGTTTCTGAGTTTGCCTGGGGGACCTGATTCCGAGCTCAATTATATTTGTCAATTAGGCTTGTTCTGCAGTGATGTAATACCGCTCCTTGCAGGTCACTCATTTGACACACCAGAAATAGAGTCAGAAACAGATCCCTATGGAAAGTAGTCTGGACATGAAATTGAGCCTTTGGTGGAAGAATATTCACAAAGTTAGAATGCCAAACATATTCATTTAGTATTTCCAGAGTTTCCCTACTGAATTAATCGTCTCAATAAAACCAAGGAGAAAAACAACATTATGTTCAAACAAACCACTTTCAGAGATGTTAAGATACCACCTTAAAGGGCATCACAGATAAAGTAATGGTGGAAAAGTATGAAAAAGAAAAACTAACAAAAACCAATCCAAACCAAAAAAACAGCACCCAAACAACCAACTACGCCTCTTTCCCCCCACCCAGGAAATACAAATACAACATAAAAGCTGAATTTTTCAGTAGTTGGATTTACCCCATCCACAGCAGGATGAAGGCCATTTGGGACAGACTTCAGAAAAGCTTGTTTCTGTTTCAGCTGCCTACACTACGCGTTTACTACATGATTACTCACAGTTCTGTCAATCTGGCAAGTGATATTAGCAGCACAACCTCTATGTTAGTACACACTGCACCATGTATCTTTCAGAACTTACTGCATGACTGAAATATAAAGATGAAAGATCTCAATTACCTAAATCATGCAACAGAATCAAAATGCATAATCAGAGGTTTTAAGAATTTTCATATTGCCAGACTCTACAATTAGCATCTTACAGCTGAAAACGTCACAGAATACAAAACACAGAAACCCCAACCGAATAGAAGGCTGCTGCCACAACATTGATAAACAAGTTAGACTGCAGCTACAGATGACACGATATAATAATACTACTTAACATTTACCATCAACTTTTCAGATTCTTTACAAATAAAACACATAACTACATTTCATACCCGAGATGGGAAATACTAATACCCCTATTACAGTCAATCCAAATGTTTTATTATTTATAAAGGTGCAAAAATACAAATTAGTTCCTTCAGTTCTCACAGGTATGACGAATAGACACAATGAGGAAGGACTTTCTTACTTTTCTCTTATTCTGAAGCAGGCACACATACATACTTACATTTGTACTTAGTCAAACAACAGAAAGCTAATCAGCTCCCAAGTTCTGAAGCTGTAAATCTGATTGTTTGTCTTTATTATGATTCTTTGACATTTCTATCCAGCTTTACTGGGAAAAACAGAAAAAGTTCTGTTCCAAGATAAGCAACTGTTGCATAATTTAAAGAAAAAAAATAAAAATCCAATTATGTGCTTTGTGTTTAAAAAGTGTCATCCAAGCTAACTACAATGAGAATGTAAAAGTTTCAATTAAGTTTTTCTTGGGAAAAGTTTCCCCAGTGTAAGACAGAATTTCTGGCGTAGAGAAGACCAAGGCTCACAACAGGGAAAACCAACAGATCAAGGAATTCAGCTTCGAGCCTACTCCTTAAAGTTTTAACTTTTTTTTTAGGAAGAGAAATACCTCACAGGATAAAAGCTAGAAGTAACTTACCTGAGGACAATCAGCCGTCCAGAGGCTGGAACAGTCCTAAGTGATGTGGATATGCCACAAAACTAAGACTTGCTGCCTAATCTCCCATGGCTTACAGTATTTCAATTGGAAGGTCACACCAGTGTTTCTCCCTTTGGGGGTTGTTTTTGTTGTTGTTTTACAGGAAAAAAAGAAAAGCCTTCAAAACCTCTGTAATATCAAGTGCAGACTATGAACAAGTATCACAGGATGAGAAATTCTTCTTCTACCCATCTCGTTCTGTATGTTTCTCAGCATAGAGACCCTTAATACATTACAAGCTGTGGCAAGAATAGAAAAAAGAAAAACTTCAGGAATCCACAGATAAATGTACATGTATGCTGCAATGCAAAAAACTTCACAGTGCCTGTTTAGGTATTTTATTTGTTTGACTCATACCTGATTTATACAAACGCTGATCTACATTCTTAGATCTTTAAAGCCTAACACTGAGATGAGTATGGCATTCCCAGTTTCACATCTTCTGGCAAATCAGATGTTGAAGATGAACTAAGAATGCCTTACACTTGAACTTCACAATGGTAAACACTGAGGGCAATATCCTGCAGAGAGACACGAGGAAATATCTGAGACATCAGAAGCACAGAAACTGTGTTACATCACATCCCGCTGCTAAGAGCATGCCAGGATACTCGTTATAAAGAGAAGTAGCATGATCCAAAATTCATACATAGGTTAAAGGTCTGCAGACAAACACACAGGAAACCACACAGATCATCAAGCTCTTCTGCACAATGTCAATAACTTCCTTACAAAACTCATCTCCCCAACACCATCACAAAATTTCTCCAGGCTCTACTTTTCCCTTTAGCACTAATTCCAACACTCCGAAGGTACTGGCTCCACTGACAAGATTGAACTTTGGGGTTGTTGCTTAAAGTTGCTGCTGGTTTAGATGCAACTGGAAACATCAGTTCAAGAAACAAGACCTAACCCTACTGTGCATCTGTCAGGCTCCTGCTTTCTGCACTTCTCACAAAGCTGGAAAAAGTGTGAGAAAAAAGTACTTTTCAGCCTCTACAGCATCCTGCACTATGCTGCTTCTGGGGATTTTAAGTCAAACAAACTGTGATTCTAGGTACATTCGCTAAAACAATCCCTTCTCTATGAAAATGTTAAAATACACAGAGAATAGCCATAAATAATCCCACAGAATACCTATAAATAAAGTAACAGAGGCTGTCTCATTCTGGCTTTGGTAAATGTCTCCAGCTCTTCCACAAAGGGAAAACCAGGCACAAAGGGAGCTAACAAAAGGTTGATTCAAAGAGTTAGGACTGTATCTATAAATAGTTATCTATATAGAATCCCAGCTATACCTAACTATAGATCTGAGACCTTGTCTACCATGCTTCCTGACACAAGATCACATTTTCTTATGTGGTCTGTGGAACAAAAACTAAGCAGCAAACACTACTCAGTGGAGAAAAACAGAATGCAAATGACTTTTAAAGTAAAGGTGATCCCACTTTGCATCAGCATATTTGGGAGAATCTTAGTTGTGGTTAGTTTCAAAGCACTTTATTTGCTTACAGATTGTGGTGGGTCAAATTATTCTAGTACATCTATAAAAACTGTATTGGGCTCACTGGAGTTTTTGAAGTATTTCACTAGGTAAAACCATTAATTTGGCCATTCCCCCAATTTGCTTGCATAAAATATACACTTAAAACCGGGACCTAACTTTGACCAACCTGAGGAATTTAAGAGAGAAAGAGCACTTTACAGCCTCAGCTGCAAAGCCTCAAGAAGCAGTAAAAGCAGGTGTTAATTATATCTAAGATACAAACTTTGCATACACTAAAGACAATCTCAGCAAGGATTATCTTGGTTTATACTGCTATCTCACACATAGAGCAACCACACAAATCTGAGTGTGAACAACTTGCACCCCTGAGTGTGAAGACTGGCTTTGTCCTTTAGGGCCTCACTGGGGATACCATCCTAATGGCAGGTATCAGTAAAATTACTCGTGGGAGTCCAAAACCAATCCCAGACAGCAAGACCTAAGGAAGGGAGAACACATGTTTGGGTTATGCTGCTAAAAGAGGCTGAGCACCCGTTGATCAGGTATCAGCACTTCACAGGGTAAGATTAAAGGAGCCTTTAGGGAAGGTTTAGCAGGAAATACTGCTGGAGGATCAGTTTCATTGACATAGAGAACTTGATAAGTTTTGTATTTTGTAAAATACATGGTTTGGTATGTGGTACAAACCCAGCACCCAGGAGTGACTTACAATTTTCACTTCTGAAGAACTAACATACACCTAATAACAAATGAATGGGGTATTTACTGAACTGGATACCTCGAAGTGATAACTTTTAAGACTAATGAGAACTTCACACAACTAACTCTTGATGCATCTGTCTCTTGTCACGAAGTACCTAAGCACCTTATGAAGAAGCAGCACAGCAAGAACTTCCATAAAAAATTTCAATGGGTCAAAATTTCCAAATATTTCTCTCTCCAAACAAATAGACATAATGATGGCAGAGAATTGTCAATGCTGATCATATTGCACAGTTTCTTACTGTTGTCCTTCTCTCATGCATAACCTTAAAACATTCAGTATAATGAATTATAACTTTTAATTATTCCCACTGTAAACCAAGTAGCACTAAAAAAGGCCCACAGCACATTTCTCATTAAATACACATTCCCCATTATATGAAATGATGCATATGAACCTTCCAAAGGAAATACAGACCAGAAAAACTCAGGTTAATTATGACCAGTTACTTATATATAGTTATTTGTGAGTGCTAACTGGGAAAAATAATGTTTTGTTTGCAGTTGCTTCTGCTCTTTTTGAACTTGGGATATCATCAGTTGTAAGCAAGTAAGACCTAATAATTCACACTTTGGAACAAAATATTTTTGTGATTAGAAAAACGTAAGTGTCTGCATATTTGGCATATATGTTCACCACATTCCCCCCAATAAATTAAACAAAACCACACAGACAAAATGAACACAACCTTTGGCTGAACTAGTTTTCAGAATATAAAATAACTAATTAATGTGAAGAAGGATGCTGGAAAAGTTGAGCACTTAGTTAACAATGGAGCTGTTGGGAATGGACCACCATTGTTGTTCCTAACACATGTGAGGGTGGGGGGGAAGCATCATCGACACAGACTTGTCTGCTGAAATACCAGGTCAGCTCTGGCTGCTTATAACTTTAATGGATGAAGAATTGTACCTGGCATTAAGGTAGCTGAAGTACTCAATCAGTAAGATAAACGTTTTAGAAAAGCACTCGTTTACTCTGCAAGGTGAGAAGAGGCTGTAACTCAACCCTTCCCACACAGGTTAGAAAGGGCTCGGACAGGCACAGGATGAGCAAGGGGCATGGCAACCGTCCCACAGTACGCGCTAAGACGAACCCGCACCGCGTACCGGTTGCGTTAAGAGACACACACGCGTGGGCTTGCACAGCTGAGAACCCAGCAGTTCGTCAGCAACCCCTCCTTCCACGGTCCCGCCTCGAAACCTTTGAGCCCAGGCGAAATACCTTCGGCAACTTCCGCGTCTCCGGCGGCCACGAACCGAGCTCCGCGGCCGGTTCGACGCCGGCGGGGACGGGGAGCGGAGGCGGCCGGTCCAGCCCTGCCCGCCGCTCCCACCTCAGCCGGAGGCACTAGGGAAGTGGGAAGTCCCAGAAAAACAGGTCCTGGGTACCTTCCCCAGGTGCGGGACCGGGACGCAACGCTCCGGCTCCGCTTGTCGTCGCTGCCCTGGGAGGGAGCAGGTGAGGACACCCCCCTTCAAGCCGTAAATAAAGCCGAGACAAAGTTACCATCTGGGGAGGGGGTAGGGAAATATATTAGACGTGGAAGTCACTTACCGGCTTTGCAAGGATCCTTATAATCTATCTCTTCAGCTTTATCCTCTTCAGTGAAATCGTAAGTGTAGTCATAATCAAGGCCAAAACAGGAGGAAGGCTTTCCACAGACAGTCCACCCGGCCAGCCACAGTGCCATCCTCCAGCAAAGCATTTTCATCCTCCCTCGGGCAGAGAGGCGGTGGGCAGGGTGCAGATGAATTAGGCAGCCGGCTCAGCTGTCCACGTCGGCTTGGGAAAGGAGGGTAAGGGATGGAGGAATCGCAGGGGAGGTGTTTGGGGGAGGTGTTTTGGGGTTCTTTTCCTTCTCCACCTGGAAGCTTTTCCAAGACGCGGTGCTTAGGTAGCCCCAGTCAGAAGCGTGCAACACGGAGAGAGGAGAAGCATGAGCGCCTGTGCCCCTCTGCCCCCAGCCCGCCACCTCGCCGGGGAGAAGGCGCTGGGTGGGCGTGGGGGGTGGACTCAGTCCGGGAGATCCTGTCTGTCAGGGCGCCCCCTCGCCTCTGTCAAACCCCAGCCAAACTTCCCGCGGACGAGAAGGAGGTGGCGGCCGCTGCTCGCGTCCCGCTCCGCGCCCTCCGACCCCGGTCCCGCTGCTGCTGCCAATAGATGGATGCGGGCTGCACATCAGCAAACTACCGCGGGGAGGGGAAGGAAGAGAAAGAAAGAAAGAAAAAAGGAAAGAAAGAAAAGGGAGAGAAGGGGTGGGGTGCACTAGAGCAAACCGCGGAGCCCTAGTGATGGGAGGCAGCAGCTATGCTGGAGGAGGGAGCAAAGTGTCAGAGCTCTCCCCCCTCCCCTGCACAAACACTTACTCTAAGCTCTGTCTCTGCTCTGTCCCCCCGCTTCTCCGTCCCCTTTTAACTTACGAAAACCTTACAGGCAACTAACACACAGTCGTCAGCATCCTGCTTACTTATTCATACAGTCAGGGTCAGGATCCGGGCTGCTTCTGATCTGCTCCCTTGATAGTCTTATGGAAACACACGCGCATTCACTATATGCCTCTATCTCTATATAGCTTTCTCTCTAGATAAGCAGTGCATGGCATTTCAGCAACAACAAAAGAATTGTGATCAGTTAAAACAATGCACCCGGCAGTCGAAAAAGCTCGAGAGAATGAGTGATGAGGAGGACGATGAGAAGAACTAACTTCAATTTAGGAGACGGGAAAATAAGTCAGTGGCTGTGTATTTCTCCCTCTGCTGCGGCTGCTTTGCAGTGTTAGACCCATGAGCTGATGGGTGGGGGTGAAGGAGCGAGGGGGCGGGGGAAAGAGGAAAGTTTAAGCGTCCATAGTTTGCTTAAAACAGAGGAAGGCAATATAAAAGGTCCATTGGTCTCCAGAAGTTCAGCCAAGGAGCTGGGAACCGGTTCCAAAATGAAAGTAAGAACAAACAAACAGAAGAAAAAAAAAAAATAGTCAAGGCAAACAAAAAGTAAAACTGCAGCAGGCAGCAGCGCTGGGATCTTGCAGCCGAGCTTTCCTGTTCTCACGTGGATCCCCAGGAAAGCGGCGGAGGTTTATTTTCCAAGCCAAGTTTCCGCGGGGCCTCCGCCCCACTCCACTCCGCGGTGTCCTGCTCGGCTCCGCCGCGCTTCAGCGCCGAGGCGCCCCGAGCCGCTGCCGCCTGCGCGGGGCCGGGCTCTGGTCTGAAGCCCGAGAAAGGATCAGCGCGCAAAGCCTCATTTCAGCCGATCAACCTGGAGAGGGAGGGGGGAGGAGGGGCTGAGAGACGTGCTGCTGGAATAAAATAAGAGCAAGCGGAAAATAAATAAAATATATACATGTAGGTAACTAAAGATCTCCCTCCCACTCCGCCTGCCTCCTCCCCTCCCCCGAGCCGGGCAGCTCCGATCCTGTAGAAACGCCTGAAACTGTTTCAGACCAAGGTGAGACTTTTCCGTAGCAAACTCTACTCCTCCTCCTTTTACGAGTTTCCATGGAAAAGGGCGGTGGGGGGGACAAGGGGTGGGAAGCGGGGAGTTTCTCCCGCTCCCATTTCGCCGGGGTGTCACATTTAACACGGACTTCAGAAAGGGCTGCCGCGAAGAAGCGGCTGCGTCTTCCTCTCATGTCCGAGCCCACACAGGCTCACAGGCACACTCTTCGCGCAGCACTTCCCGGTCGTCTTCCCCCTGTCGCAGGGGTGGAAATCCGCAGATAATCACTTCCCCCGGCTATGCCCGGAGCGCCGGCAGAGCCGGCGGCGCGGCGCACCCCTCACCGCTGCTTCGGGGCGCAGCGCCTCCCTGGCAGCCGCCCTACGCGCCCCTTCCCTCCGCGGGTGTTGGCCGTCCGCTCCGCCCCAGGTGCTGCCGCGGGGTGAAGGGGGCTGGGGCAATGCCGGCGGGGCCGAGGTGAAAGGCTGTTATGCAAACTCCGGGTAGGCACTGCCTGCTATCGCCGCTATCTGGGGGTAGGCATAGCCTGCTATCGCCGCTACGGAGGCAGAGCTGCTCCCTAAAATGGGGGGGGAAGGCGAGACAAAACGCGTACTGCTTTCCCGGAGCCGCGCCGTCTGCCCCTTGCGTCCTACGAATGAAGGGTTAGTGTTGCTATAGATAGGTACTCTCAGCAGTTCATACCATTAAAACTGGAAAGGTCGGTTAAGACAGAGCTAATAACAGCATATTAAGGAGTCTAGCACTGAGTAACATCAATGTCTTTGAAACATCCATGTGTTGTGCTCCTTACATTTTTGGCATTCAGGTTGTCTCCGTATTTCTTCCAACTCAGTCTCGTTGGTCCAGAGTTGAAAGCCAAGGAATGAGTAGCTGACACTGAAAGGCTGCAGGCTTCAGTAAGGCATAACTGTTCTCCATCCCAGCAGTTCTGTTTGTTGTGCGTCACAAGGTCTGCAAAAAGCACCACACAGTAGACCACAGAAAAGCCTGAGAAGAGAAACTTGAGTCCTGTTCTTTCCCCTCTTCCTCAGTGTAATTTCTGTGGCCAACCACCCTGGGTATGTAGGACTGACTCCAAGGAAGTTATCAGAGACCCTTCCCATCAGTCCATCAGCGCAGTGTCAGTGCTAATGGACTGTCTCAGCCTGCACAGTGCCACAGTTCGGTGAGCTGTTGGAAACCAATGCTGAAGAAACCAATCTGTAATCTAGTTCGTTATTTTTTTGTGTCTAGAAAGGAGATAGTTTCTCTTACAGCAACATTAAATACCTGCCCGCTTCATATATTGGACTTTCTTAACCTGGCTGTGTTACTGTTTCGTATGTGCACACCTGTAAAAAGTTAATTTTCTTTCCCGTCCTATGCACCTCCACCCCAAAAAGAAATGACCTCTGATAAGCACACATTTGTCAATAGAGCTTTAGAAACGCTGATTTTGCCAATTGCTTTACAGCCCTAGAAGAGGAATGTACAACACGCGATCTTAGCGCGTCAGTCTTCCCAGTGAGATTATTAGAATCTCTCTGCAGCGGGAGATTAACTTTCCCAGCAAGGTGGGCCCTGATGTTACCCTCGGCCTCCCGCCAGCAATCTGCCCCCAGCCTCAGCATCCCCAGCACAAGCAGAGCCGCACCAACCGCTGGCAACCTTGAGGACAGCTGGCCTTGCAGAGCCCTGACTAAGACAGGAAGCAAACTCAGAAATACTAAATGGAAATCTGGGCACATAAGAGCTGTAACAAATAAGTGTGTGTATAGGTCAGGGTACAAGCTGCTTTCTGCTTGTAATCCAGAGAAGCTACACATTAGAATTACTGCTTAGAATAAGCATTGTAGCTCTGCAGAAACTGTTCTAGATTGCTTAGGTATTAATATTCCCATCAGTCACATTAGTAGAAACTTTTCCTTGTATTAACAGAAATTTTTTTCCTAGTAACCAAACCAGTTGACTTCTATTTTTTTAATAAACTGTTTCCCTATGTAACCTGTTAAATATTCAATCTAGCTTCTTTCATGATGCAACATTTAAAACATTTGAAGAACAAAATATTTTTTTCTTATCACACATTCATGTCTACCATTCCAAAAAGCTCGCAACTCTGATAATCCATCTGACAACACAGTCAATCAAAAATCCATCCTACAGCCGTTTCCAAAGAAACGAACACATAACCGGGGAAGACAGAATGCTCTAAGCTGGAAGGAAACCAACCAAAGGAACACAACAACAGCAACAACAAAACTCCAAACATTTTCCCTTTTCCTTTAAATTTCCTCATTTGGGGATATATAACAGGGATACGGATATTGGTAAGTGCAGTTATATTAAAAGTGATGATGGTATTTTTATATTTCTTTTAATCCAGGAAGTTGGACGGTTTTCTGCTCTTCCCACACATACAAAAAAGAACTTTAAAAGCAGGACAAGTATGTAAGAAAGACAGACACAATCACAGAACTAAAAAATACATCTGAAACATCATTGCTTACACCTCCTCCTCATTCTTTGGCTATGTCTCCTGCTTAGGCCTCCATCTTGTATGGAGTTTTAGGTGGGTGGACACAATGGGCTTATTCACAAACATCAAGATCAGCATACGCCTAGGGCTTTGAAGCCTGAAGACCATGTCTGGTCAGCTCCTTGGGACTGGGACTCCTGGGATTTTTCAGGAGTCAAGCACAATGAAGTTCAGTGGGAGCTGGTTACCTCCCTGCTTTTATCTCCTGATAAACCCATTCCTACTTTTTGAGGTACCTAGACCACTTCTGAAACAGCTGAAACTGTGTTTAAGTAGTTTCCCCTTCCCCAGATTGTTATTCTGTAGGGAGATACTGAAGATGAAAGTGCATTGTGGTAAGTAGACTGTTTGCAGTAATAAACAGGCATGTACACAATCATGTATGAGTAAACTACATAAACTTTTGAAGCACTCATGATCTTAACAGCAGACAGCTCACCTGTGAAGCCTTATTTCTACGTTCTTTTTCCTGTCTACTCATGTATTATGAAAGCCATTCACTGCATGTTCATGATTTTTTTCTACAGACCTTTGTGCTTAGTTAACAAGAAGCCTTTCAATGTTATGTTTTGTGTTTTAGTTTTGAAAACATGCCCCATGCTTTATTCATTCAGATCCTACTCTGCATACAGTTATTAATTTTCTCACTGGCTGTCACCCAAGGCTCTGTCCAACCTGGCCTTGAACACCGCCAGGGATGGAGCATTCACAACTTCCTTGGGCAACCCA
>JAOEHY010029968.1:0-63722 GCA_025447955.1 Psilopsiagon aurifrons | reverse complement strand
CATCGGGCGCCGGCGCATGGTCGAGGATCACCGCGACGACTGCCGGGTCGCTACGCCATTTCTCGAGCGCGGCGAGCAACGATTCGCACATGCCGGCGTTGAGCGCGTGCAGGGCACGGGGTCGGTTGAGCCGCAGCCGCCCGACCGCCGCGCAGACGTGCCGCCGGCCCCCCCCCGCCTCGCAGCGATCGGCAGCGGGTACCCGCACGGACACGGTCACGCCTGCTCCGCCAGACACCAGCTGCGGTGGCGGGGACCGAGAGCGGTTGGGACAGCCCCTTCGCGGGAGACCCCTGGGCAGGGAGGGGGTCACGGGCCAGGGCGGGGTGCGCCCGGGTTTGACCTGGTTGTTTCTCCGGGAAACTCACTGGCAGCATTGGCCCGCGGAGCTGAAGCGGAGACGCGAGGGTGAGAGACGGCGGCTCTGACCTGCATGGTGGATCGGGTCCTGTTCACCCTCCGGGAGGCCGGCGGCAGCCTGCCCCTGCCTGCGCCCGGCCCGGCCGCGGAGCGCCCGGTGTGAGGCCATAGGCTGCAATACCTGACTTGTAGGAGGGGATGACCCTGGCAGGAAAAGGAAAGGCTAGGTTAGGTTTGGGGTCAATAAATTTGAGAGCTTTTACGGGTTTAGAGATAGTTATCTGTCTCCCTGGCTCTAACTGGGAGAAGAGTGTATTTCATGCTATGAAATACTGACGCCTTTCTCTGATGCTCTTTTGTGAGAAAATGTCGGTGATGTTGCAGGACCAGAAGCAGAGCAACGAGAGCTGCCAGTGGAGCCTTGAAGAAGAACTAACGAATCTCGTTGGCTGCAGTGACCCTGAACCTGGAGGGAGGCAAGGGCAGGGAGCCCTGTGCTCACTGAGCAACAGGCCCGACTTCTCTAACACCCTCCTGCTGGGAGCCTGTGCTTTCATGGCTGTCAAGCTTTCCTTGGATCCTTCAACCTGGGCACTCAGGATGCTGTCTGCACAGGACCAGCACACAAGGCAGTCACAGCTGCATGGTGCAAGGGAAAACTCATTGACTGCTTGATGTGCTCAGAAGCAACAGAAGCAGTGCTGCTGGGACACACTGGCATTTTGCTGGGATTGAACATAGGGGGTGCCTCGTCCCAGAAGAGGAAGGGTTCAGTAACAGTAACCCATGACGGAGTGCAGAAGACTTCCATGCCTTTGATGCAACATCTGATGTGGTGTGGGTGAGGAAGGGGAATGCAG
This sequence comes from Psilopsiagon aurifrons, assembly GCA_025447955.1. Taxonomy (NCBI): domain Eukaryota; kingdom Metazoa; phylum Chordata; class Aves; order Psittaciformes; family Psittacidae; genus Psilopsiagon; species Psilopsiagon aurifrons. The sequence continues at coordinate 62,502 of JAOEHY010029968.1, read as the reverse complement.
CAGTACTCCCAGGCTTAGGTCTGTCCATGCAGCCTGAGAAAATTCCTCTCCTTGCAAACTCTGAAGTGGAAAGGGAGTTTGTTTCTGTAGTCTCCACGGCAGCGTTTGACCCTGGTCTAGGAAAGAGTGCACCTCCCAGAACAACAGCCAACCTCTGCCCTTCTGGCAGCCTCTGAAGCTGACCAGCTGGGCAGGCCCTTGGAGGCTGGTATTTACCTCCAAGTCCCAGATGCTATTTCATGGAGCTGGTTCATGTTTTATAGGGGCAGAGAGGCTCAAGTGCTGGTGATAGAGAATGAGTCCAGATCTCCTACTCCCTTGAGGGAAAGCTGCTGTCAGAAAGTGGATTTTGCTAAGGTTGGCTCTGCAGTTACTTTCGCTGACACTCAGTTCTAGCACAGTTGTCCTTTGGAGCTGGAGAAAGTCTTGTGCTCAGCCCTGATTCAGCTTTCACAGTGTGATCTCCTCTGGAGAGAGCAGAGGGAGAAGATGCTCCGTCATGAAACATCTGTTATCTTGGCTGATGGCTACCAGATCAGGCTGTCTTCTTGGGCTTCATGTTGGAGCCATTGCTGCTGTCGGTTCTCCTCTGCCCCAGGAGCAGGATAGCTGGCATGATGGTGGTACCAGCTGTGCATCTGGCACTGAGAAAGGAAGCAATCATCTGGGTATGGCTTCCCTGGCAAAAAGGAAGATGAAAAAGCCCAGTGGGAACTTGGTGTAAGCTTGTGCTTGTGCTGAGCACCACACACCGTGAGGACTGGTTCAGGACTGCTCTGATGTGGTACCATTACAGCACAGTCCCAGAGTCCACAGCCTCACTGACAGCTATAGTGACATCCTTGCACTCTGGCCTCAGTGGTCTGAGCAAGGGCTGCTGCAGCTTCCTTGCCAGCCTGAAATCTGCATTGGTCATGAGACTGAAATGGCACCACTGCCTTGTTAACATATCCAGTGGAAAAACTGTTCCTTTCTGGAGTCTCTGGAAGCATGGGAAACTGGGAATATGCTGGGGAGGTTCATGTTCAGGTGGGTTGGTTAGACAGCCAGTCTGCCAGGTCACTGGATGTGTCTGTGGTGATGGTTTTGATTTGATGCACTCACCACACAACTCTTCAAGCTATTGCCCACTCCCTTGGCCTCTTTGTCAGGCTGCCTTGTGAGTGCTGTCCCATGGCAGCAACAGTGCAGATGCTGGGGTCTGTGTTTGAAAGCAGGGCAGCCTGAAGGATGCTCTTGGCTGAGATCTGCTTCAGAAAGCAAGACACTGCAGCTGCAGGATATTGTGTGCCCCTTCTTGGGAGCACAGTGAAGGCGATGAGAGTGGATCCATGGTTATGTGGTGACTTGCTTTCGGGTGTCCAATGGGTGATGCTCCTGTCCTGGAAGCTCTCTGTTCTGATATAACTGGGCACTTGACCACAACCAAGGATAGCCCCATGGCTGGTTAGAAGTAGAGTGAAATCCCAGCAACTTTCAAACAGGAGCAGTCAACACTGTGTTTGATTCCATGTCTGAGTATGGAAATCAAAGCGAATCCTGGACCCAGACCTGAGTCACAATGTGTGATGCTTGTGCTGTTGCAGATCTTACCCTGAGACCTCCCTGTTATGCCCCTCTGCTGGGTTCTTTCTTTGCGGTGCTCTCAGCCACCAGGGCTGAAGCCACAGGGATGTCTGTGCCTGAACATTCCCTTCAGTGCAGGGGATGGGCTCTTTTAGGAAGGACCTCAGTGTCCTAGGAAGGGGGTAGGTCTGTGTCCTGGGGGAGCCCTCGCATGCTTGGCAGCGTACCCCACATCTGTTGGCCTGCATGGTCCCCAGGGCTGAGAATGCTCAGTATTATACATCTGATCTCCAGTGTAGCTCTGCTCAGGACTTGCCCTGCCTTGTGGACCCCTTGCTCCCACTGGGACTGGGGCTGAGCCACCCTACCCATTCCCCATCCTAACAAGCACTTCCTGTGAGTTTTGTCTTCCTCTAGCCTCCAAGCATAGCATTAATGCCTTTTTCCTGGTAGAGCCAGTAATGCCTTAACCTAAAATCTGTTTTCCCTCTTAGGTATTATTTTAAAATTATTTCATCATTCCTTTTCTTTTGGCTGAAATAAGAGCTTCTTGATGAAAGTGCTTTGCACAAATAATGCATAGGGCTGCTTTTGTGCACTCTTCCGATCCTTAATCATGGCACAGAGGACCTCAGGCTGAGCATAGTGTCACATCGCTGCAGCTGGCTGGTTTGTGGGGTGCTGTGCTCGCTGAGCTGGCTCCCCACGCCTTCCAAACCCACAGCCTGCCCTCTGTGGTGGTCACAGCAGGGTGCTTGTCCCTCATCACATCTCCTCCCTGGCCCCACCTCATAAACCAGAGCCATCCTTTGAGCTGCGACTGATGCAGGCAGCATCCTCAGGACTCACCACCAAACTACCGGGCAAGCCAAACCAAACACTGTCGTTGGAGTGAGAAAGGAGAACTCTCTCTCCCCTGAGGTGATGGTGGCTATGCAGAAGGCTGAAGGTGTGACTTTAGGCATGCATCCCTCCGCACCAAGCGAAGCGCTTTACACAGCCGGCTCTCTCTAAGCACTGCCAAGCGCTGGTTCGGCGTGCTGCGTGTACACCCTAAAGGAGGCCGACAGCAGTGCAACGTAGTGCTCAGCACTGTACGAGTGGCTGCAGGTTGTAGCAGCCATGCTTAAGCTCTGAGGCGAGAGGTGATAAATGTTCCTCTTTAAGACAGACTGTTGTACCTCATCAAAAAGTATTTGGAAACTGCAATGTTTACTCATCCTTACAAGAAGGAAATTCAATGCCTTAATCACTGAAATGTCAAGTGCAGCGCTGTGTGGAGAGGATCCCCCTTCTTCAGAGCACCTGGGAAACAGGAAACGCTGCCGGCACTAGCGCAGCGCCAGCCTCTCCCTCCCGCAGAAGCGGTGGAGCGTGTTGAGTTACCCTGGTGCTCGCTTTCTGGGGATGTTTTTCCATTTTAAGTTCTTTCGTCTGTAAGATGGGGGAGCTGTTGCGTTGTACAAAAAAATGGCACAGGCCATTCCTGCTAATTCCTGATAGTTTCTAGGCATTACTTCTCTTGTAGCCAGTCTGCAAGTGAAGCTGCCGAAAGTGCCGATGTTTTCCGGAGCCGTAGTGCACCCGGTTACAGCCTCTATATGGCAGGGTGGCACAGGGCTAGCGGTGTGTAAACCTGACTAGGCAAGCAGGTTTTAGAGAGGCCCTTCCTCCTCCTTAGTTCTGTTTTTATTCCAGGTGAACTGCCATTGTGTTTCTATCCAGAGTATGCTGGCAAGCGGAAAAGCACCAGCCCAACTCAATTCACCTCCCGGCAGCCCTACTCTGACCGTCCTGCTGGCTCGCTGCTGGTGAATCAGACCTTGTACCAAAACCACCATGGGGAGAGGGTGCTTGTGCTCATGCAGTCTCAGTTCGCTCACTGAAACCAAGAAATACTTCATAGCTGAAGTATTTTTTACATTTTTAAATCTGTTAAAAAAAAATCACAGTTCAACTTAGATTTAAATTCATTATTACAGTAATTGCACTGTTTCCTAGATTTTTTTAACAGTTTTGCCTTTTGAGGAATAAAATTAGGCACTCATATACTTTGAATTTTTTTTATTTTTTTTTTTTTTTTAAATCTCCTGAATGATTGATTGAGGATTTCTACCAACTGGTATGTGGCTTTCAAAAAAGTGATTGGTATCTTTAAGTACTTTTTAATCATAAATATGAGCTGGGGAGTAGCACAAATTAATGCTGGATGTCCAGTAGTGATGTAGCGCATGCAATGTTTTGCATTGTATGAACAAGTTTTTATTTGGGAAAGACCTTAAGGCACAACTAAAGAAGTTTTGCTGTGCTGCCTAAGAGCCTTTCCCCACTGCCAAAAACCTCATGGGCAGGGTTCTGCTACCCTCTGCGCCAGCACACAAGCTCAGGACATGGGGACAGCGTCTGGCTGACATGCCACGTCTGGCTGACATTCCACATCTGCCTTCAGAGAGCTTTACACTCTGTGTGATAGTTTTGCCCACCCCCATGGCTCTCTGGCCGTGTCAAGCCCTTTGGCTGAGATCCTGCTTCATGGCTGTGACCTGAGATTATGTGAGGCACAGCTTGTTTAATTCAGTGTGCAAGGATATAGGAGTGGAAGGAAATACAGCAGGTGGAGGCCCTGCACGGGAAATGGGAGGAAAGAGATTTATTGCACAGCTGTGAGTAAAAATTTGAGAACTTACCCAGCCATAACTTAAAAATTATACCTTACCCCCAAAAAAAACTTGTTAAGTGCAAAAGGTTGTTCCCTTTTATTGTCACCTCCAGGCAGCGGGATGAGTGTTCTCAGGGCAGGCAGGGGCTAAAGCAGTAGGGAAGTGCCACGGGTCCACTGCAGCCCAAGGGTAGCCCCAGCATGGGTGTTGGAGGTAGGGTGGAGGTTAAATGAAAAGGAAGGGTTGCTGACACCACGGGTAACCCAATTTTTCCAGCTGTAAACAGACATACAGGTACTTGTATTCTTGAGGGAACCAACCCAACCTTCACTCCACAAAACCCTTTCCTTGACAAAGTGCCTTCTACTTTCCCATCTCAGCTCACTGCATGAGCAAACCAGTGCCCCCAGGAAAGGATTCTGTGCTGTAGTGCAATGCTGCTGTCTGATGGGCTGGTTTGGGGAAAAAATGGCTCTAAATTTTTTCCTCAGATATTAACCCCACTGGATCTAGCGGCAACAACTGCCCATTTCTGAAAGAGGAATTCCTATCACCCATTGTTGAATGAGGTTTCCCATTGGTGCATGGCAAGGAGCTCACCAGGCTCCCTTGTGATATTGGACCTCACACCACTGCCTGCCAGTGGCAGGATTGCCTCGCCAATAGTGGAGCCTGCCAATTTTCTCAAGCAAAGACAGGAGCAGAAGGATAGGTGGGATGATGGAGAAATGGCAGAACACCACTTGACATGCTTTTGATCCAAGTTAGCATCATTCAAGCCCACATACCATCAGTTGAGCAGGCTTCTGTTGCTTTCAGGGATGTGGTGTAGTAGTGGACTTGGCAGTGCTGGGTAAACAGTTGGACTGGATGATATTAAAGGTCTTTTCCAACCCAAATTATGATTCTACAAATTAAGCAGAATGAAGTGTTGGGTGCCACGTGAATGGAATGTGCTTCACCTGGCAGATAGCACAGGTGCCTTGTCCTGCTTCACCAGGGCTTGGCATCCTCTGCCTTGCCAATTTAACAGAACAGAGCAACTGAGCAAAAGATGCACTTCATTTCCTGTCTCCTCTTCTCTTCTTCTGGTAGTATTTGCGTGTGCCCTTGATAATTTAATAATGTGCTCCCTTAACACTTGCACTCTCTTCATGTTGGATTTTTGAGTTTTGGTCTTTTAAAAATTCTTTCTTTGCCACATTTCTTCCTTATGCTCTTTATTACTTCTTTGTTGAGGTGACTTCTCAGTAAAAAATAGCAAAATTAACATCACCAGCCTGCTCAAATTCCCTTTGCATGCTTGCTCCTCTGTAAGAACCATGTGAAGAGCTTGTTTCCATAACAGAGTGGAAAACTGCTCTTCTACCTGTTGCTGAATTAAATGTTTTACTTAGGCCAAATCTTGCCTGGAAAAGGGTATCCAACAGTCCAAGCCATTTTCACTTCCTTCTTCTGCATATCCCATCTCTCTTATATTGAAGCTCTCTTATATTGAGGACTCGTGTTCAGCTGGATGGTATGTGAGAATGCAGAACTACCAGGGACCTGATTTATGCAGACAAGACAAAAAAAATATAATTAAAATCTTTCATTTACAGTCTTTGCAGTCTTTAATTTACAGTCTTTACAGTCACAGTTTAAAGCCTCCACTGGCAGCTCAGCACTGCAAAACCACACTGAAGAGAAAAAGCTACATCAAAAATGAGTCAATTGTCACTGCAGACCGATGTTTTCCTCCCCAGACAAGGAATGCAATATTCCATTGGAACAGGAAGAGAAAGCAAATTTAATGATTACTAGGCATAAGCATCCCAAACAAGCAGAACTGGAAAAATAATAAGATAACTGATATCTTTGGGAAGTGGCTAATTGGAAAAATTACAGAGACACGCAGGCAAAAGAAGTCTAGTAATGACTCTTCAAAAGAGAGTAAGCTGCAGTCTGGCATGGATCCCCACAGCTTCTGAGCTTGTTCAATTAAAATCAGCACTGAATGTGTTTTCTTTCACTTCCATTACTCAAGCTGCATTCTTCAAAGGGATAGCAAATGAGTGATATGCATATGAAAGAACCATGGAGTATGAAATTACAAAATGATACAGGGTTTGGATATTTGCACTTTGAGATATTAAATCTTCTGAAGGAAAATATTTGAGCAAATTCTGAATAAAGAGGAGGAAGGAAGAGCTGTGAGATAAATCTACTAAGGAAGAGACTAAGCAATTTCCAGACATTATTGAATTACTGGGTTTAACTGTCACACAGTGTTTCCAGCCTAGGACTTACTCCTTTGGGTGGCCAGAGCAGCGAGTACAGTGCAACAGCCTTTCAGACCCATCTCCCTATAGACAGCTGCTGTGGGGCAGTCTGTGGAGAGCACTGTCCTTCGCCTGTGGTTTATCCTGCCACCACTGCACCGCCAAGTTTCACTTGTGAAATTCACCAGCTGGGTCTACTTTATGTTTGTAACACAAACTGGGTTCAGGGTTCTGATTCAGATGTGGCTTTAACTCTTTCCAGAAGCTGAGGTGTGAAAAGTCACTTTCTTGCTCCTTGGTTCCCACCCTCCTTTCCTTCTTGCAGCCACTGCCTTGCTGCAGCACCTCTCCAGACAGACCATATCCATACTTCATCTCTGTGTTGCAGGGCTCTGCATCGTGAGACAGAAGACAAGCAGCTGCAGGCCTTACCCAATTGCATCTACCACTGCACTGTAGAGCAGATCTCTGCTTCGGCCTTTCTACCTTCTGCCCAGCACAGCCAAAGGCATGCTTTGTTACAGCTGCTAGCTGGCAATGAGACCTGGCAGAGGTGTGTGACAGTTCATTTGGATCTCTCAAATTTACATGACAATGTACTCTGTAATTTAAGCTTTATTTTATAAGCTCATTAAGAAATACGACAAACACCACAAACAAGGGCTCAACTCCCTTTACCCAGGCTAATCTTTCACATGAATTCACTTATACACCACTCAAGTCATGAGGTTTCTTAACTTATAAGCTGTAAGCCTTAGCTCGTGTACCTGTGAGCTGAACAGTTCCTCTGCCATGGGTTAGTGCTCATCCTTCCTCCTCTGTCGTGGAGTGGGTGTCCCCTGCACCACACCAGCTGCTGCTGGATCTGCTTCAAAAGCTTTTTGGGTAAGCTGATGTTCTGTACCTTCCAGCTTGGAGGTTCAGGATATCCTATTTGCAAGAGATAGCATATTCTGACAAGCCAACCCAACACGCACAATTCACAGGTGCTGGCTGCAGGGGACAGCCAGTGGGAGGGGACAGTGGTAGCATACAACCCATCAGCTCTTTCTGGCCACCCTTCCTGTCTAGCTGATGCTCTCACTCCTACCCAGTGGTGCTGCTCACAGGTCATATGGGGCTGGGGCACTAGCTGTGCTAGCCAAAATCTGAGCAGGAGTAATGAGAATGGGCATAAGCTCCCAGGTCTTCCTATCGTTTCTTCTCTTTGAGAAGGTGCAATGGGGGCTAGGGTTACCTGTTGTGCCTGTTCTTAGTCTCAGTCTGCCAGCCTGCTTTATTTTTAATATTACTTAGAGATTAAAAGGCATTGGAAGGCACCTCATTGGCACTGAATCGTATTCTATTTTCAGGAGTATGCTGCATGGCAAACAGTTGTCTCAGAAAATTGCTAGCTCTGACAACCTCTCTAATCATACAAGACTTTAAACACTGAGGTGTTTAAAAACCTCAGAATGTCATGACTTAATGGCAATTAGTGTTAAGTTTCACACACAGGCACTCTGTTTGACTAATAACTCTCTTTACAGGAGTCAGGGAGACCAGGCAAGCCTGGGTCAAGAACCATCACTGTTAATTGCCCTTTTACTCCTCCTGTTGCTAACACAAGCTTCTCTGCATCATCTGCTGGTGTTGACCTTTCAAGGACAGGATGCTTGGTCCTTCAAGTGCCCCAGCACTATGCTCAGGCAACAGAAGCAGGTTCAAGTGCTGCATCCCAGATCCCCTTCAAAGGTAGCAAACACAGATTTTCATTGCTTAAGGAAAAGAGGCAGGTATAGTATCTCTGGTCTGCTGCGCTGCAGGCCAACAGCCACACACTCTTGCCTTTTGCTGCTGTTTGAAGTTTTTCTGCAGAAGAACCCAGGATGGGTTAAAGAAAAACAACTTCAATAGACAAAACTCTAGTGGCCCCTTGGGTATGTTGCTCCAATGACTTACCATCCTTATTGTTAAAAATGTGCATCTTCTACTTTTAAGTTTCCCACTGTAGCTTCCAGGCATGGAGTTTTTTCTTTTTATTTTGGCTTTTTTTTTTTTTTTTTTCCTTTTTTAATGTCTAGCCCATAACAAGAAATATTTTTCAGGCACTGAGCAACATTTGCTGATGTGCTGTGAATGGCCATGAAATAGGGTCAGGAGATACTAAGAGCTGTACTGGCATCTCCAGCCAAACATCCCTCTCATCTCACTCAGGAGCCATCCTGCCCTGCAAGGTCATGTGCCTGCCAGCTTTTGAAATTTCACACAAATGAAACTGGAGGTGCTGGTACCACACAGGCTTGAGACAGCATGGAGTGCAAAACAGGGGTTGGTCGTCTAAAAAGCTTGAGGCACTCTGAAAGTCAGAGGAAATGAGTTATTTAGGGGGCCTGCAAGGGTGCTGGAGAAGGACTATTCATCAGGGACAGTAGCGGTAAGACAAGTGGTGATGGGTTCAAACTCATACAGCGGAAGTTCAGGTTAGATATAAGGAAGTTCTTTACTGTGAGAGTGGTGAGGCACTGGAATGGGTTGCTCAAGGAAGTTGTGAATGCTCCATCCCTGGCAGTGTTCAAGGCCAGGTTGGATAGGGCTTGGAGCAACCTGGTCTAGTGGAAGGTGTTCCTGCCCATGACGGGGTTAGAACTAAATGATCTTAAGATCCTTTCCAACACAAACCATTCTATGATTCCATCAGATAGGTTTCCCCTTGTGTCAGGATTGCCAGACTGTGCTGAACTTGCACCATCAAACCCTCTGGGAAGTGTGTTTCCTTTGTACGGTAGAACCCCACTCTGGGGCACTTCATCCCCTCCAAAAGGCACTGTGTCTGCTGCCCAGAGGGTCTCCCAAAACTCCAAGGGGGGAATTGGTCACTTCAGGCTCTTGGAAGAGGCTTCTTGGGAGACTCTGCCCAAGCACAGGGAGAAGCTGGGGGTTTCCATGGTTTGCCTTGCTGCGACAATGTGGCAGCAGGTGCCCATCCCCACAGCTAGATGCCTTCCCAGAAGGTCAGGGGCTCCTGGGGTACCAGGTGTGCTGGCGTCGAACCCAAGAGGCAGGCACCCCATGGGCACCCCTGGGTGGAGGGCAGCCCCTTCTCCCCTGTTCAGGGTCTTGTTCCTGAAGCCAGGTGCCCATTCTGGCCTGAGCTCTCTTCCGAGTGAGGTCCAGAGCTGCCACCATGCTCCCCACTCCTGAATATCCCCTTCCTCCACACACACAGGCCCAACAAATAGTCTCTCTGGCCCAGCTCCCTCTCCAGAAGGTGTGTGAATATCAAACAGTTAATCAGATGCTCTGACTTCTATGAAAAGGAAAGAAAAAGCAAACCCACACCTCCACCACTGTTATTTTACAGATTCAGATTGCAAAGATGCTGTGCCCTTGTGAAGTCAAGGAGCAATATGAATATGCAATATGAATATACATTCAGTGTGTACAGGAACATAAAATTACACATGAAATGGGAACTGTAACTCCAGAAAGTGTCCTTTACACGGCAATGACCAAGCACTTCAGATAGCTGTGTGGAACAGCAGTTGTCCCTAAGCACTAAGTAAAAAGCAGCTCTGGAAGCACTTTCCTGTGTGTTAGAGATAATACCCTTCAGAAATGCCTTTCCCATTACTGAGAGACTGCCTTGATGTAGTGGTGTCTCCCCATCTCAGCCTCTCTGCTCACAGAGATCTGTACGTGTTACTGCAGCTCAGTGCGAACTCTGTAGTGCCAATGGCAGACATCTTAATGAAAAAAAAGCATCTTCCCGTCGGCAGCAGCTCCAGCCTGCTTTCTGCAGTCCTGATGAGCCTGCACAGGAGCTGTCACTTGGCTCTGACATGAAAATCTGCTTACCTGATATCTGTTTAGGAAGGAGCTCAGGGCAGCTGAAATGTGAACACTCAACACAAAAGTCTCTGCTTGGCTTAACGCCTTGCTGGCCTTACACAGCCCCAGGAAGAGCAGGGTCAGGGTGCTGGGAGCAGGAAGAGGTTTGCCCACGTTTCAGGTATCTGTCATCAGGGAGTGGCAGGCATGCCTGCGGTGGGCATCCTGGTTTCTTCTGTTTTGACAAGATGCATCCTTGGGTCCCTCAAGATTTCTCTTCTAAATAGAGCCCAAAAGGTGTTTGCTGTGCTCAGGTACCACAGAGAGATGGCACAGGAGCATCTGAGGCAGGCACTCTTTTGCCTCTTGCAGCACTTTTCTATATATATCCACTAAAAGACTGCTCTAGTGCTCACCGGGTTGATCATTCAGCAATAAGATCTGCAGGTGCTTTTTCCCATGTCAGTGCTACAAGCTTCTGTTTGCACTGCAGCAGACTGCACGCATGTCTCCATGATACTAGGCAGATACATAGGAGAGGCAAGTCACCATGTTGAACTCCCAGTCCGTCAGACAAGGCTGCCAAGGAACGGAAAAGTACCAAGGCTGGGAGCTGCATTTACAGTAAGGTTCACATCTGCTTACGCTGTAGTTCCCTACTGTGGAATGGTAATCAGAGTCCTTTTTTCTGTGTTAAGACCTTTGTTTCTAATGAGGGTTACTCCCTGCCACTGTCCTCTCCAAGCATTGCTCGTGTACTTTGGTTCTTTGTGACAGCTTCTCCTGCAGACTAAACATGATGGCCCCAGGCCCCTATCCTGCACCTAATCCCAGTCAGCTGCCCCCCAGCTCCTCCCCTGCCCAGTATGTATCAGGTGTGTCTCCATTCTGCCAAACTTAAGTCAACATTTTCCCTCCTGAAACCCATGCCCATTAGGTCTATACATTATAAGGTTCCTTATAATCCCACCCAGGAGTCAGTCATTAAGAAAAATGTTACTGGCTGGGGAACTCAGCTGCAATCTCCTTTTCTGCAGCCCAGCTTGTTTGAATCCCAAATTACCCACATCCACTTGTCTTCAGCTCCTGATCCTCTCAATTTCCATGCAACTTTGCACAGTGATGAGAACTCACATCAGCCTTTCTTAAAATACAGGAGCAAGTGCAGCTTTTTTCCATGCCCACTGATATCATTCCCAGTTTGACAGTCATTAAAATCATGCCTTCTGGTCTGTCACAACAGTGCCCTGGGATGAAGACCTCGTCTTTGTGCATAGGAAACTCAGTAGTCTGAGCTGCTCTTCATCCTCCTCTGTTTCCACAGCCTCTGTCTCCATGAACTCATTTCCTTTCCGCACCACCTGCCTGCATAGATGTTTAATTCAACATCACAGCCTTACCAACACCATAACATACATTAGTCGTTCTGTTCGTGTACCTTGCAGATTTCCTTTAGTCTTTGCCCCAGCCATAACGCAGGGTAGACTTGTTACTGCCCTGTATGTTGCTCATCAGCCTTTCATGTGGCACTCTACATGCATTGCAAAGACCTTTTTTCTTCTGGAAATCCCTTCTCCAAGGTTTCCACTGTCTCCAAAGTGCAGTTCCCTTTTGAGGATAATCTTTCCCACACACACACACTTTTTGCAAGTTTTCTCACTCCTTATGTTCTCTTTAAAACTGCTCACCCATTTGGGGCAACTTCACTCAAATTCTCCCTTTTGTGGAGGAACCTAAATAAATCACTGCACAGTTATGTTTCAGAGAGGCATTTTCCAATAGTCAAATGGGATTTTTATCTTTATTCATTCCAATGGAAAGATCACATATGCAATAAAGAAATAGGTGCTATTGTCTCCATTTAGCTTTCTCTCTTACTACTCCTCCAATTCCAAACTGCATAGCAGAAGGAGCTGCTGCCAGAAAAGCTTTTTACCTTCTGGGAAACTACAGATACTCATGGATAAGATGTTCTCAATCAGTAGGACCAAAAATATACTCCATGTATGACCACCAAAAATCTCTTAAGTTCCAAGACAAGCTTGTTGAACTACTGGCTGAGCGCAGGACAGGATTGTGTTTCTAGTCACATCCAAGAGAGCTGCTTTTCAAGGAGAGCTTCAGCTATGAAACAATGACAATGAATTAATTTTCTTTCTTAAAAAAAATAATAATAAAATAAAAAACAACAGAAGAAGAAAAAGGAAATAATATTTTACCCTGCTCATCAGACTGGAAAAGCATTTCTAGAGATTTTATTAACTGTCTGATTTTAGATTAGGTTTTTAAAGCAAATTTATTATAGCAATTCAGTAAACCTAAGTACATTTCCAGCAGAACACCAGAAGAGAGCTTTGTCAATCCTGTTTTTAACTCCAAACATGAGGAACACCAAAATGTGCAAAAGCGCTCACACATGAAATATCAAGTCTCATTTCTGCAGTATTTCCATATTTAACATAGGTTTAATGAAAAATGTGTAAAACTACCCTGCTAGCCAAATGCGGCTTTGCTGCTTCCCTTGCCTGCAGTGAGGCAGGCATCACTGGAGACCATAAGGTCCCGCTATGGTGGCAGCTTCCAGCCCTGACCCCAGCATGTCCCAAACCCCATCCTACCACTGACCCACAGGGCCAGGGGCTGCACTTGGGCCAGAGGACTGTGGCTCCCATTGCAGGGCCCCAAGGCAGCAGGGATGCAGGCTGCTCCCACAGGCTGTGCTTGTTCCTGGTGCTGTGGACCAGGCGCAGGAGTCTCAGGGTGGTGACAAGGTCAGCACAGTGAATAGCCATAATCAGCCTGTGCCGTGGTGCAGTGCACCTCCAGGCACCAGCCCAGCACTGGGCATGAGTCTTGTGCCTGGCTGTGCCAGTTTCACACCAGTGGGCAACTCAGGCCACCTAGACACTCACTGTCCCACAGTGCGATGAGGAGAGAATCACCAGTGTAAAAAATGGTGTGTTGAGGTATAAATGGTTCAATAAATAAAGCAAAAGCCAGGCACATAAGCAAAGTGAAACAAGGAATTAATTCACCACTTCCCATCACAGGCTTGTGTTTAGCCACCTCTAGGAGAGCAGGGCACCATCACTTTGAACATCCCCCTTTCCTATTCCTTCTCCCCAGGTTTATTGCTGAGCATGACACCATATGGTATAGAATATCCCTTGGATCAGTTGGAGTCAGCTATTCTGGCTGTGTCTTCACCCAACTCGTCTTGCATCCCCAGCCTGCTCACTGGTGGGCTGAGACGCAGAAAAGCCTTTGACTCAGTGTGAGCACCATTCATAAGTAATGAAATCATCATTGTTGATCAATAACTTTGTCTCCAGGCCAGACCCCAAACACAGCCCCATACCAACTACTATGAAGAAATTAACTATGAAATTAACCCTAGCCTGGCCAAATCCAGTGGAATGGCTAATTCACAAAGGGCTACTCCATAATCTTCAACACTGTTTCCGTGCAATTAGTAAAAAGTTATAGGCTGTTCCTGGATTAATTTTGAAGTTAAACTCCCACTAAGGACAGAAAATTGTACCAAGGAATGTCTTCTGGCATCTCCTTCAGCCCCTCACTGGAGAAGAAATATAGCACATCCAGAAGTAGAAGCAGGACAAGTAAGGGGTGAGTGACCAACATCTCCCCTTTCAGTGATAACCGGCTGGTGGAGCCACTTAGCATCACTTTGCACTTCATCTGCAAATACTCTGTGAGCCTGGGCAGCCCTGGGCCTATTTCAAGCCTGCTTTCAGTCAAAAACCAGTAATTAGATGTATTCTTTAAATCGTTAAAGTGTTTGTATAGTAAGAAATTACCAAATTCTACATTACAGTTCTATAATTAGCAGTTCTCCAATGTTAATAATGGATTTAAGACTTGTGCAACAACTCTCAGGAGCTTGCATTCCAAAGAATCACATTTGCAGTATAAAAATGAGGCTATACACTGGCCAGCCAGTTGTGAGCTTTATCGAGGTCTGACAAGTGTTGGTATTTCAATAGGCAAGTCAAACTCGGTGACCAGCATCTTTTTGTTAGTAGGTAAATAACAGTTCAGACCTAGAGCTGTGGTGATGAAGGCTCACAGGAAAGGTGGGATGAGGCAGTAAGACCCAGAGGGATGCCAGTTTGGGAAGACTGTCATGGCAAACAAACAGTTTCTGAGGGTATTTTTCCCTCCCTCCCTTCCATTGAGCCCCAAATGAAAAGGATGTGCTGCTCTCCACATCCATTCCCAGGCAGAGCCCACCACAGCGCTGTTGAAGGGCTGTCTAGGACACAGGAGTGCTGAGGACACCCACAGATACCTTGTGGCTTTTTCCAGGCAAGTTCTGAAAAATCTTCAAGGATGGAAATATGTCTGAGAGAATCCTGTGGAAACAAATAAGGCAACATTGCTAAAGAAAATGGTACTCTGCACACTATTACATCCTCGCCTTAAGTTTTTCTTAAGCAATGGCTTGGAACAACTGGATTTCCTATTAGTTCTGCAGAGTAGATTCTGTGGGCATTTTGTGATTTATTTAAGTAACCCACCAGCACGGTTACAGTTTTTTCATGGTGAGAAGGTTGACATTGAATATAACTTAAAGTGTTTTTTTCCTATTCCACTTTCCCCAAAACCAGTACTAACAAATGGGAGAAATCCATCCATGAAGTTGCACTTCTCTCTCCTTTTTGCATTCTTCCTTCATTGTATCACACAACAGATGTTAATTTCTTCCCTAAAAAATGCTTGTTGCCACTGCTCACTACAAAGTCTGGAAAAAGAGGAGATCTTGGAAAATTCATTAGCATCAAAATGAGCTTACAAAAGGATTTAACTTAGATATTGGGCAGAGGATGGAGAGGCGCTGGCACAGGTTGCCCAGAGAAGCTGGGATTGCCCCACCCCTGGCAGTGTTCAAGGCCAGGTTGGACAGGGCTTGGAGCAACCTGCTAATGAAAAGTGTCCCTGCCTATGGCAGGGGGGTGGAACTGCATGATCCTAAGGTCCTTTCCATCTCAAACCATTCTGTGATTCTATGATTCTATTTAAGTCAGCAGCAAGCTATGGGCTACAATTAGTCTCATGGTAATATCACACCTCAATGCCACGGACCTCTTGCATGCAAATCACTTAACCCTATAAGTTTTTCATTAATTCATTAATTTTATTCATCTTAACTAACATCTTTGTTCCTGATTCAGTGAGCTACTTGGAATAATCCTATTCCCATTGCAAGGGACAGTCTGTCTGCTTCAGTAATTGTATGTAATGTCTCCAGTCAAACCATGCCATAACTGTGGCAGTACATAGAGCGTTACCTGTGTTGTAAGAGGACAGATTGCCAGTAATTTCTGGCTAATGATTTGTCTGCCTATGCTGTCTTCATGACAGCTCTGAGGAAGAGCTCTGACACTGAAAGCCAACAGCTGGCCATTCACATACGGC
This sequence comes from Psilopsiagon aurifrons, assembly GCA_025447955.1. Taxonomy (NCBI): domain Eukaryota; kingdom Metazoa; phylum Chordata; class Aves; order Psittaciformes; family Psittacidae; genus Psilopsiagon; species Psilopsiagon aurifrons. The sequence goes on along the minus strand of JAOEHY010029968.1, from coordinate 46,769 downwards.
AATGTGAGGACAACATGTGGCACAGTGCAGCAGCCCATGCAGGGGATGGAAATACCTCATTCTGATCTGATTCAGGGCAGTTCTGTAGTACAACGGACCTTAGTCCTGCCTTTGGGTCTATCCCTAACTTCTACCCCACAAGTGGCAGAAACGTTGAAAAGAGAAGAGCAATGGCATTCTGTGTGGCAAATTGAGATTAGTGAGAGAGGACATAGGCAGTTGTTCCTACCCGAAGACAGGGAGGAGATCTCATGGGATGGAAATGGTGATGGAAGTGGCGACCCGGCACCCAGAGAAGTTATTTGCCATGTGGGGAGGCAGAATCATCTTGCAAAACCTGTAATCAGGCCATTATGTTTGGTGAAAAATAATTCTGGGCAGGGGGATACCCTCTTGTGAACAGTGGGGGGGACCTTCCACTTCTTAAGTCTTCAATATTTTTGTTTCATTTTCTATTCCATCCATTCTTTTTCAGTACCCCTTTCCCAGTAGAGATAGCTGGATATGAACTGTAGGGAAGGGAGACCTGAAACTGCAGGTGGAAAAGCGCTGGAAGCAAAAACAGTTTCTGGAAAAGAGAGAAATCTTGACTCTTATTTAATAAAAAGTGCAGAAAAAAATACTGAAGTACGTATTTTGTGGTGGGCTGATCCTGGCTGGATACCACCAAAGCTGCTCTGTTGTTCCCCTCCTCAGCTGGATGGGGGAGAGAAAATAACATGAAAAGCTGGTGGGTCGAGATAAGAACCAGGGGAGATCACTCACCAGTTGGCATCATTGGCAAAACTGTCTCAACTTGGGAAATCAGTTTAATTTATTACCAATCAAGTCAGAACGAGATAGTGGGAAATAAAACTCAATATAAAAACACCTTCCCTCCACCCCTTGGCCAGTGGTGGGTCCATCTTGGAGCCGGTTGACATCAGCTGCACTGGACATGGGGGAAGCTTCCAGCAGCTTCTGACAGAACCCTTGTAGCCCACCACCACCACCAAAACCTCACCATGCAAACCCAATGCAGTTTGCACTGTGTTTGTGAGTTTGTTTTTCAGAATTATGTCTTTATTTTGCAGAAAAACAGGGTGCATTTCTGAGCAGCCATGGTGGCTTATGACTTACGTTCAAGGCAAACATGAGACAAATGAGGTACCTCCAGACAGCTGAATACCAGCCAAGCAGGGCTCACTTCCATGTGGTCTTGGGATAAATAATCACCACTATTTGGAGGAGACTGAATAAATGCATAAAATTTAGGAAAAATAAATAAATCATGAAGGAGACACCTGAAAAGGTAAAACACGCACAACATTGCAGCTTGTAAACTGGACTGTGAGGTTTAGAAAAATGTGCAGGACAAGTCTGCAATAAGTAATAGTTTCTCTGATGTGTGCAATATATCATGTCTTGTTTGATGTATCGTATGATGCAAGGTATGCTTTGTATCCCATTAATTATGTCACCAATTGAAAGCTTAGAATAACATTTGTATCATGATAAATGCCAGCTTCTGGAAGGCAAGGCTTCTTGCAAGGGCTGCGTGTGGTCCACCTCCTTCAGCATGCCACAGGGATGTGCCACAGGGACGCAGAATGTGGGTGTGCCATGTGGGTGCTCCATGGTGATGTGCCACAGGGATGCACTATGGGGATATGCCACAGGAACTCACCACAGTGGTGTGCGGCAGGCTCTGCTCCAGCTGCTGCTCATGGCCAACTTTCTCTCCCTATGATGCCTCATGCCCCAACAGTGTGCCCTGACCCCAGGGCTGCCCAGGCAGGCACACACAGGCTTCTTCCCACCGGCAGACTTCAGCAGGTTCAAGCTGCTGCTTTCACATTTTTCATACCCACCTGCGGAAGCACTGCTCTGCAGGTCTGAACTGATGAATTGAAGATGACATGCTGGAGCACCAGCCAGCACCTCCCGGCAGATTCCCAGCCCTCCCCATTCCATGGCTTCTGCAGTGCCTGACACCTCTGAGTGGGAGCAGAGGAGGTGGCTGGAGGGCAGCTGCATAGTGAGGGACTGAGCACTGCTCCGATAGCTGCACCAGCTGTGTGTTTCCTCCATGGCAGTTCTGCAGAGCTACGTGGGCAATATAACAAATGGTGTTCATAATCAGCACATCCAGCATTAGAGCAAAGCAAATGTTGCTTCAGCAAACGTTAAGAAACCCCCTGAAAAAATTTATATTTATGGTATTTCAGCTTTTTATCCTTGTTTGCAATTAAAAAGAGCTTGGAGCATATAGTTAAATGAAATAATCTTTAATATGTGTAAGGCTTACATGCATTATCAACAGCTCAGTGCAGCACCAAACATAAAAGGAGTTTCTTCCTGCATGCATTGTTATGTAAAGCTAAAGGAAGGGGATGCAAGCATTTCTGTCTTCTGGGGGACTTTTTGTCAAATAATCATTTACATAAGCAGCTTCATGAGACTATTTTTAAAACCATTGATTGAGATTCCAAACCTGCCATGTTTTTCCTCAGAGGACAGAAATGATGCTGCCTGCCTCACATGGTACAGCAGTAGGGCTACTGTAGCCACAGTGTTCTAAGGATATAAACAAGAGAGTTTTATAGCAGAGACAGGATCTTTTATCTTACCACCTTACCTTCAGCCAGAAGAAAAAAGGCAGTATTTCAGAAACAAAAGCTCTTTAGATCTGAAATTTCACCTATGAGATGTTTACTAAAAATATGACCTCTCTCTACAGATTTTGCCTTACTTATATCTTTAGATTATCAGGGCTATAAGATCATTATTTCTGCAACATGGAAAGATAATCACATTTTCCACTGTGAGAGATGTAGCAGAAGACACAAACAGATACCGGGTCCAATCAAATGTCCATATAACTAATTATCCAGCGTGAGGTGTATCAGAAAGCAGGGGGTTGGAACTAAATGATCTTAAGGTCCTTTCCAACCATAACTATTCTATGATTCTGTTATCTTACAAACTTTCAAATCCCAGATCCTAAATATCTGTGCAAATCAGAACTAAAACCCAGTGATGGGAATAAGAGAACATATGTCTGGAAAACAGGTGCTGACTTGCAGGTGAAATCCTGAAGCCACAAAATGTGTCAGTCTTGTTTACAAATTTAGAAAATGCACCAAAATAAATACAAAGTGTGGAGAATGCAGGAATGAGAAAGACCAAAATGCAAAGATGACAGTCTTGCACTCTGGCTGACAGCTCTAAACTGGAAAAGAGATTAAACCATGTAATCCCAGAATATTCTTCCACTTTCCAGTGAGTTGTGGCCCAAATGTTTTTGTCGGAAAGCCAGTAGATGTGCAGAGCAGGGCACCAGGAGTGGCCATGGGAGTTCACGTAAAATGTCACCACATATGCTGAAACTCTAGCATGAAAAAGAGCTGTCTGCATGGAAGACGTGATGATATCCAACAACAGGATGAAAAAGAAGCATGAGGAATTACTAGCTAATTTTTCTCATGTGCATGAACGAGGCAGGAGACCAGAAACTATCCTACAGCAGATTTAAAGGACAGACAGCAAAATGTCACCCCTCAAAGCAGTGACACAGCCAGGGCTGTGCTGTTAGAGGAATGTATGTAGCAAGGATGCAGATTATTCCTGCTATTTTTTTTTCTTTTTTTTTTTTTTTTCCTTTTGGAATAATATTACATTATTTGATTTTGAACCTTTCCTGTTTCACCATTTGGCTTGTTTCAGCCAAATTTGGTGCTCAGCTGGGTTGACAAGTAAGTGATTTACAGAAGGTCAGGCAGAGGAGCTGCAGCTTCCAGCACAGATCACTTCAGTCCACCCAGTTACCTTGTCAGAGTCACACAGCTATCCTGAGGCTTGGAGCAGGAAGCAGCAGCAACCTGGGATGAACCATGGATCCTTGTGCTTCCATGTATATTAAATTTCAGAGCAGTCCCTCACACCAGGATCTCTTCTGCCCAGAGTGCGCACCCAGCCACAGCTCTCTGGCTGGGACATCACAGGTCCCTAGCCAGGATGCAGGAGATGCCCATCCCCTCTGTCAGTAGCCATGTGCTGGGTGCCCAGGCTCCTCTCAGCCGTGATCCACTGGACTTGGTGCAGGGACCCAACTGAGGGACTCATCTGCTCGCAGGTGGAATTTTGCCATCTGCAAGGTGATGAATCCAGGATGTCCATAATCCTAGGGGCTGTAGTGACAGGACAAGCTCTAACAGGTTCAAACTTAAACAGAGGAAGTTTAGATTGGATATGAGGAGGAAGTTCTTTACTGTGAGGGTGATGAGGCACTGGAATGGGTAGCCCAAAGAAGCTATGAGTGCTCCATCTCTGGTGGGGTTTGAGACTGGGTTACCCAGAGCTTTTGATGGCATGGTTAAGTGTGAGGTGTCCTTGCCCATGGCATGGGGGTTGGAACTAGATGATCTGAAGGTCCTTTCCAACCCTAACCATTCTATGATTCTATGTAACGCTGTCAGAGCATCATTTAACACCCAGCACTGAAGTGAAATGCTGTTGTAAGCCCTGCTATTCCAGTATAAAAACTAGTCTGCTTCTAAGGCCATAGACTCCTATAAGACTCCCAAAGCAACTTTCTTCAGGCAGCAGAAAGATGAAAGGTCCAGGGAAAATTGCAGTCATGTTCTCAAGACAAATCTCCAATAGCACAGCATCAGTCCCACGAAATGAGGGCCGCTTCTCTGGCCAAACAGACTGTCCCTGTGACTCACTGCCCAGAGGAGCCCCTAGGAGTGCAGCCACGTTGATGTGCCCTCATAGCAGGCTGTCAGGCACACTGCCAAAGGGGGTATTTCATTATGAGAAGGATGTTCCCTCTTTCCCCTGCTTGCACGCTCAGGCAGGGTGTGCTGGATGCTGGCACACAGACACACAGCTTCTGAAATTCTTTAAGCTTTCTGATCAGCTGATGTCTTTAACATTTATACACATAAATCACATAATTACAGAGATATAATCTCCTCACTAGATTTCTTTGCATGCAGGAGGAATCTATAGAGTTATTTCATCTGGAGTTAACAGTTGCATCTCAAACATGTATTTTTTAAAAATTCTAAACTTAATTTACCACATCTTGCTGTCAGCAGGGGACTCCATGCTCTCATAAGCAAATGGAAACTTGAGGAGGTAAAATGAAGGCGGGATTTGATGTTATAAAATCAAGCAAGGAGTTTACAGTGATTTTTTAAGAATACTTATATTTTGCAAAATACTTGAGATTCTCAGTGCTGACCCGGCCAAGCTGTTCAAGGTAACATGTAAGGGCAATAACCTGGCTGCAATTTATGCCCAGCTTCATTTTTTCAGCAAAACTCAGAGAAACCTTGTGTTTGCCAGTGGCTGAGGTTTTCAGCCGAAGTTTTATCATCTCAGTGAAATGTCATAGCTCTCAGGAAGGGCATTTGGTACGTGATAGGGTTTGTAGTTCTCCACATCCATATCACACTTGTGGAATTATTGAAAAATGAAGATGAGGTGGGCTTATTATGAAAACTCATTAAACTAAATCTGCTGGAAAAGAGTGAGAAAGGGATTTTTTTTTCCTCCCATTCCAAGACAAAATGAACCACTAGTTTGAAATCCAGAACTTTTTTTACTAGGTAATTTTCTTTACCTTTCCCCTCACTCATCCATCCAAATTTTTATCCCAGTTCTTTAAAAAAACAAAATAACTGTGACCATGTTGTCTTGCTCCATTGTTTAAAGGAAATCTGGGCATTTTCCTGTACATGTGGTTTAAGCCATCCCTTGCCAGTGCTGGTCTGCTGTCGTTGCAAGGCCCGAAGGCAGCTCATCGATGGAAAAAAAGGGACTTCTATTAGTAACTGTGATGGACATTTTAGTTTAATTCTCATATTTCTTAATGTTTTAGCTGTCTTGGCAGAACTTTACCAAGGAGTGATCTTTGGGTGGAAAGCGGTGGAGACGGCCTAGAGGGTCTCCAAGTCGGAGACACACATCCCTGGAAGTATTCATGGCCAGGTTGGACGGGGCTTTGAGCAACGTGGTCTATAATGGAACATGCCCCTGCCCATGCCAGGACAGGTAGAACTAAATGGGAGTTCCCTTCCAAACCAAACCACTCTGTGATTCTATGATTCTCCTCTTTCAGGTAGAGCTGATAAACAGAAGTGATGGATCACTTCCCTCTCATCAGGACCGCTTCTTCTGCTACATTATTTATGACTTGTCAGAAATAATAATAATTGCAGGATTGTGCAGTGAATTATCTGTCACGACTAATGCACATTTACTGTTTCCTCAGTACTTCCATCTAGCTTCACTGGAAAGAGCAATCTGTTGATTGCATTTAAAATGGAAAGACTGTTAACAAGAGGCACATTTAAGTCTATTTCCCAAGATCTGCTACTGCATGATAGTAGGCCACAGTCCCATAATGCCCATTTATACACCCGTAACACTTGGGACAGTGAACTTCAAGAAGTTTTCTGTGAAGAGGGCAGGTCACCCAGAAAGTGTGGAAGGTACCAACTGCATGGCACATATGAAGGGCTAAGGGCTTGCTGTCTATGTTTGCCTGAGATGTCCTGATATCAATGCACCTTCACCATGGAGCTGATGGGTTCTTCAGGGCCAGCACCACACAGCTGCTGAGCCCAGAGGGATGAGTGTCACAGGGACATGAACGCTGTGTGGAAGCAGCTCGAGCCACATCCCAACAGCTCCTCAGCACCAGCCTCTACGCTAGGTTTGGCAAACCCCAGCGTAAGTTCTGTTTGCTGGCAGGTATAACCAGACATAAATAAAGTGGCAGTGCTCTCTGAGGGTCACAGATGGGAGTGTAAGCTCCACTCCTGCAAAGAGATGGCTGATGGAAACTGGTATGACTCATTAGAGACGCGTCCATCGCACACTGATTTCAAGCGCCTATGGAAGTCCACTAAAAGCAAACATACCTTTGTGGAGGGCAGCCAGCAGAAGCAGGAGCTGGTCCTCACTGTGCCTGACAGACAGTGCTCACTAGATACAGTGCTTTCTGCAGATGGGAGCTGCTCAGTTAATAGTGATCTGCCCTGCTGCCATTTAAAGATCTGGAAATGCCACTAAAATCATACTGTAAAGCTGATCAGAGGATATTGCTATAAGCTCTGTACAATGTGAAGGAGCTGAGCAAGGCTGAACTGGGCACATGGGCACAGGTCAGAATGGTGGCATCAGCAAAGCCCGTGGCTTCAAGCAGCCTTGGAAGAGCAGTGCAGGCCACAGCTTTCTCTACTGCTGAAGCTCCAAGATTTTTCCCAGTCACAGCCCCATACATATGATGATAATTTAGTGCAACACTGGATTTTGTGTGAATATTGGATTAGACTGAATTCTGTCAGTCTTGTGGCTGTCCTTGAAAGTATTGCATTTCTGCACAGAATTGAGACCTCAAGTTTGAAAACGGTCTCCTGGAGGCAGCATAGTTGAGAATAGGTGGAAACCTGGGAATTTAGAAACTCCTTCTCCCCTTTGGGGAAAAAAAAAAAAAAAATCACTTTTAGGGTAGGTTCTAATGGAAATTACTTCCATGGGTTTTTCCTATGAGAAATTTCCATGGGAGAAAACATAATTTCTGATTAGCTTTGCAGGGGATATTAAACTTAGAGATTGGCAGGCTGGGTCTGAGCTCAGTGTGCTTGTCTCCAGCGTTTTCCTCTGCCTGCTGCACTGCAGGAGGGTCTGGTGGAGACAGACAGGATCCCACCTGCCCTGTGGAGCACAGGAGGACCCTCCAGGGCAATGAGTCATGATGCAGCCTTTCCTGAACTCAGCATCTCCTCAGCTCTCCAGCTGGTCCAGGCACCTTGCTGTGCCCAGCAGCACCTAGCTCCTTTCCAAATTCAAGTTCTTGACCAGAGCATCTGCTCTGCAGTGTGCAAGGAACAATTCTTTTTATTTACTGCTATATTCAGTTATTTCAGGCTTCTGACATATGTGATCACACTGAGACTCTCGTGTTACAAAGCAAAGAAAACAGTACTGGCTGTCTCCTCTCCCAGTATTTTACATACTCATGTTGCACACACTCTTACGGCTGTTACTGTGACGTTGATGCTCCCCACATTCCTATGTTAGCTATACCCATACAGGTGTCATGCTTGCATGGAGAGAGAAGTGGCCACACTGCACAGGGCTCTACAGGTGAGGCCAGACTAATGACTCCTGTAACAGTGATATTCATTATCGCTCCATGTTGTACACATCCCCAAAATCCAATCTTTACCTGGCATGCAGTTGCACAGTGATCTTTAATGAGACAATAAGAAAGGCACCACACTGGTTTTCTTAATTCAGTACCTGGAGGGGGCAAGGAGCTGTTCTCCCCTGCTGTGTCTGCCCCCAGGCAAGCTGTGTGGTGCTGCTTGTGGCTCTGCTTTGCCGGGGCCCTGTGGATTTCTTCACAGCCCTCCCCAGCCACAACTCACTGGAACAGTGCAGCAGCCTCTGCTCACCCCAGTGCCGCAGCCTCTGCTCACCCCAGTGCCGCCATGCAGTGCTCCAGCAGATGAGCATTTAACCAGTTCCTGAGAACTGGCCCTTGCCGTTATTACCTTTTTAACCTTCTTTTAATCTCCTGCTGCTTTCTCATTGTGTTTCTCACCGGACCCTGGAGGGAGCTCAGCATTTCCCCCGCAGTTGCCTTCTGAACAGTGGGATGATACAGCCACAGACACCACATTGTGGCCCCAACCTCCAGGCTGCATCTCCCCTCAGAGAGATTCTTCTCAGCTTCTTATGGGTACCTCACCTCCCGGTGTAGTGTTGCTTCCTTGCAGAGTTTGTGCTACTGAAATATCCCTTTCAGTGTTCTTTCCATTTCAGAGATTTCACAAAGACCACTGGAACTTTTACAACTGTCCTGGGTTCGGCAGTAGCAGTCGTTTTTCTCCTTCTTGGTAGCCAGTGTGGAGCTGTGTTTTTTTTTTTTGTTTGGACTTTCGGCTTGTGAACAGTGTTAACACCAATGTTTTGGTTACTGCTTAGTACATTTTGGTCTGGCCAAGGACTTTTCTGAGTCTCATGCTCTGCCAGGGAGAAGGGTAAGCCGGGAGGGAGCAGAGACAGGGCATCTGATCCAGATTGACCAAAGAAGTATTCCATAGCATAGCACGTCATGCCCGGAAGGTAAAAAACTGGGGGCAGGAACCCGGAAGAGGGGGGGTTCACAGCTCGGTCACCGGGTGGTGAGCATTTGTATCCTCTTCCCTTGTATGTTCCCTGGTCATTATTGTTATTGGTGGTAGCAATAATTATTTGTGTTATACCTTAGTTATTGGACTGTTCTTATCTCAACCCGTGGGAGTTACATTCTTTGGATTCTTCTCCCCGTTTCCCACACCCCTTTTTGGAGTGGGGGGGAAAGAAGGAGGGGGAAGTGAGTGAACAAACTGCGTGGCTGATTTACAGCTTAAACCGCGACAACAACAAAGAAAGAAAAGAAAAGGAAATGTAGCTTACAGATGGAAATAGGTACATGTGAATGGGAAGGGCTTGTGATTTAACAGTTAAAGAAGTAAGAGAAATCAAGTTTAAATTGAAACTATATGAATAAATTCTCAGGCCTGGAATGAATTATTTTGCAACCAAATTCCATTTTCCTGAAAGAGAGGCAAAATCATATGGACTTTATTTATAAAACATCACCAATACTTAAATGTTACCAGAAACCTAACTAAAAGCATCACCTAGTAATACAGATTTTAATCCTTGTAACAGTGCAATAAACAATCTGTAACATAATAAATGGGCCATTTGACTTTGTTCTGTCATTTTCAGTAGCGCCATGCTTTTTTCAACAAGTAACCCATGTACAAGTGGCCCATGGGTTGCAAGACCACAGGAGGCAGCAACTGCTGCACATCCAGAGCAGCACCAGTGGGAGCGAGCCTGGCACAGGCACTGGACCAGCAGAGCCCAAGGCCTTCCACATCTCCTTGGCAGGGCTTGTGCTTTTGAGATCTGCAGTGCCTGGCCGCATTCAATCCCTACTGCCATCACTTTTGTAGGAAGTTTAGTGAATTCCTGCTTCCAATACTTTGGGCTTCTGCATTCCCCCAATAATTTAGGCATGGTGAGCTTGCATGCCTTGGGTGACATGGTTTAGTGTGAGGTGCCCCTGCCCATGGAAGGGGTTGGAACTTGGTGATCTTAAGGTCCTTTCCAACCCTAACTATTCTGTGATTCCATGATTCTATGTAGCTCACATGCTCAATTAACAGCTTTATATACCCCTAGCTGCTGCTGCATCCACATACCTGTGCTGTAGATGATAGGCTCTCTCCTTGTCTGAAGGAGCAGTGATGTATCACTGCATTATCTTGTCGGAACTTCAATGGTTATTAGCTTGCTTGAAGCCACAAGGTCACCTACACAGGGTGCAATTGGTTTTCATAAGTAATGCTTATTATGCAAATTCATTATTTACAGACACCATTAGGTAAAAGTGAATGCGAGAAGCAGAGTAATAGGAACAGTGAGGAAAACATATTTGATGGAAGATGATTTACGGTTTGGCCAAATGAGGAAAAGAGAATGCAAATACAGGACCTTTCTGGTGAAGATGCAGTAGAGAGCCCTAGGCAGGAGCCAGAGCTGGAAGCAGGGTGAAAGTGGGAGCTCAGGCTCAGAACCCGCTGCATGCAGTGCTGGCTTCCATGGTGGTTCACCTTTGGGAAGGCTCATGCAGCTTTCAGCTCCCACTATACTTGCAGCTGTAGCTTGCCCAGGTCTGCAGGGAAGGGGCAGACAGGGAGCCTGTACCTTGCTAAGGGGTACAGGGGTGTCTGCCACATCTCCCTACACTCGTCAGAAGATGCAGAATTCAGCACACACATCTCTATGGGAGAAATATATAGCCCATGATATTTATTCAATTTGAGGAAGCCTGTAGCTTCATGGTCTAGAAACATAACTGTGGTTTCCACTCCTTACAGCAAACACGTTTACTGTTGTGGCTGTGTTTCTTGTTTGGTTTTTGGCTTCTTACCTATCTTCTGTGGGGGAACCAGAGTAAAACTCATGAATTCACTTTGCGCAAAATCATCAGCTGGAGTCTTGCAGACAGGCTGGCAAACACTCAGACTGCTTTTCCTTTGACTGTGGTTGCTATTAGACACAGCTGTGGGTCCCATCCCCAGGGCAGTCCCAAGGAGGCCTTAATCAGACACATAATTCACATTAAATCAGAACACCGCATGGATGAGGTTTGGGGTAGATTTTGCAAGCGGCAGTTAATACAGGCTTGCATGCTTTTTTAATCCATTTCACCATTTCAGTGGTGGCTTGTCCTCTCAACAATTTGATGGCCATGGGAATGAAATTATTAATTTCTTAGTCTGTCACTGGTGGAAGAGCCAACATTTCAGCTGATCGTAGACTCAAAGAAGATAGCACCATTACTTACAGCTTTAATGCCCCGGTCTTGTCTCTGCCACCTTTAAGGATATGGGGACTGACCCTCAGTCTCACTATCCTTCTCTTCCTTCCTTCAGATGCTGGCTGTCATGTGAATGTTGTCACAGCTGCTGGCAGGCATATTTAGATGGTGCAGGCTATCTGTTTACCTGGTTCTGGGCCCAAGTCACAGGCAATTAGCTCCTGACCCAGCTGGGTTGGTGTTATCCTTTGCGCAGCATACAAAGCACATACCAGCGAGGTGCAGTGGCTTGTTGGTGTCACTGCAGGGGTGCTGGGGGGCAGATGGTCACCCTGCACCCACACAGCAAACAAGCAAAGTTTCTGTTCATGAACCAGAGTGAGGATGATGAAGTTGTTGACAATTGCTTGTTACTAAATCCATAATTAATTCTGGAATATTTTTATCTTGCTGGGTGCTAATGGTATGGCTAGAAGCAATCCCTTTACCTGTGCTAGCCGTACCCACATGATAATTGACTGCAGGAGACTGTAGGCTTTTAATCTCCAAAGGAAAATAAAAACCTCTTCTTTAGATGCCACTGTTAGTTTTGAAAACTTGGCAAAGAAAATCTCTTCCCCGGAAAATCCTCAGCATGCGTTACAGAACCATTTTGCATCTTATCTCCTTTCACGCTTCCCATGTGCCTTGGAAATGTTGATGTCAACATGCATAACAGCAGTGTATGCTCAAAATCTTATTATAATCTCTTCTGTAGGATTCACATGAGAAAAAGATGAGTTTTCTCTGTATGTGTGCAGGTTTGTATGTGCACTCAGCTGAAGAGTTAGGTAGCGTTTCACTTGATCACCAGTTTCTTCATCATCCTCAAGGCTGAACACCACTGCTACAAGGGAGTACCTTGGGCAGAGGCATTCCATAACTGCCTTCATATGAGTGCCTGTGTTTCCAGCTGAACAAGGAATCCAGTCTGTCGGTGCCTCAGGCAGCAACTGTTCTTACAGAGAGGAGCACAGGGACAGGCCATGGCCCAGGACAGGCCTGTGTGCCCCAGGGCTGCCGTGCTGGGGGTGCAGCTTGCTCAGAGCTTGTGCCATCACTGAAAGGGCTCAGAAGTGCACTCAGCAAGAACAGCTTTCCAGTGTAACTCACAATTAAAGCAGCACACCAAGGAAGTGATAAGGCTTGTCATGGTTTATGAGTCTCTTTTCTAGCACAATAGGAACGGGTAATTTCCAAGGAAGCTCTGAGCCTCAGAGGGAGGACAGAAGAAATTTGTCTATGCTTTTGTTTCAGAAAATATGTGATGTTTGTTAAAAACCACAGCATAGGAACCAGGAGGTAGAGTTCACAGGGGAGTTTACCTCACCTTGGGACACTAGGATGTCCAGACACCCCCAAGAGCCCTTTCTATAATGAGTGGATAGGAAAGTCCTTGGGGTATTTACAAAGTCGCAGATAACCCATGTGGAGGATAAACATGAGCTGGAAACCACAGGAAGTTACAGGTTCATGATATCCAGAGGAGCCATCACCCCTGCATTTTGTAGGCCACAGAGACTGGTGGCAGTGGACAGTGACTGGTGTGAGGCTTTAGCATGGTCCCTGGAGCTACAGCCTTCTGTGCAGCTGGACAGATCGCAGCATTGCAGAAGGACCTCACCACAACATGTGCATCACGTGCATCACCCCCAGTACAGGAACAACAGCGTGGGCTTCCCCTGTCTGCTAGAAAAAGTTCTACCTGCTCTTAGTGGATTCATTGCAGAAGCTGGCCTTGGTTGTATGACCCAAAGTTAAACTCCAGCGCTTTCAAAACTCATGCCTCTTTGCCAATCCAATGACTTCTGCTTTAGCTCCCAGTCAGGCTCCTTTGTTTTTTTCAACTACATTAAAAAGTTTCTCAACACCAGACAATATCTCCCTGAAAACATGTACACAGAACACCATTTCATTGCATTTCAGACAGCATAAGCATGTGGAGCTCTTTAATTCCTGCCAGGTATGAATTTTCTTTCTACACACCTCAAATAATTTTGGTGATTCAGTTGGAACATTTTTCTTTAAAATACAGGCAGCAGAACACTGTAGAGCAGTGCAGTATTGGTCTTATGAGAGGAAAATTGCCTGCTGCTTTGTCCCACTGCTCTCCTGGCATGTCAGAAGCCCACTGCCACTGCATTTGCTGCAGCACTGCACCCATTCCTGCTCCTCACCAGCTGCAAGCCTGGCCTGGTAACTCTTGCCTAGATGGGATCAGGGCATTGTGAGATCAGATCACTGCCTGTGGCTGTAGCATGGGAAGCTACACCCGTCTGTAACTGGGCATAGCCTTCCACACAGGTGCTGATTTTATAACAAGATCCAAGTAGTTTGTTAAAATACTGAGCAGACAGAACTCAGGGGTTTTTTCCCCTATATGGTTCCATGATTCTCACTGCACCCCATGGTCTGGGTGGGCTGGCAGGCTGTCCTAGATTGTTCCCCTTCTGGAAAGAGCAGCTACCCATAAATTTTACCAAGGGCTGAAGCTGTGCTGTGCCATGGCCTTAAAGCCTCTGTGGCCTGAAAGGACTGCTGCAGAGGTTTAATGTTACGAAGAAATACACTTTCCATACTCACTCAGTTTTCACCCGTAATTATAACTCCGGGCTTGATAGATAAATCACTCTTCGTCACTGGAGCAGAAAACATCTCCCATTCATTTTGGTATATTGTAAGTCCAGGCAAGTTATGTGTGATTTTAAAATGCAATTTTGTATGTGAGCTTTTAAACTGTAGTGGCACCATGGGGTTTTATTTAGTAGCACGGCAGTCAGAACAGAATGGAGGTAGGAGTTAATCTTTTACTTCATCAGTAAGCATGTAGGCCAGGAGTTTACCTCCCTTTTAACCCTGCTCAATTTTCCTTTAGCAATCCAAAAACACTAAACCAAAAACACAACTCCATACAATGGTGATCTAAAAAGAAAGGCTGAGTTATTCTTTGCCCAGTTACTGGTAGTATTTCTCATTGATTGGTGACAATACCTGGAAAGGCTGGACAGAGGGAAATATCTCATAAATTTCTCATTTTTCCTTGTGAAGATGGCAGCATATGAACTTTCATATCCTTCTTCTAGCTCTGAAATTACCTGGAAAGTTTTGGGTTTAGTGAAAATGGCACAGAGCCTTGGGTGACACAGTTTAGTGGGAGGTGTCCCTGCCCCTGGCAGGGGGGTTGGAACTAGATGATCTTAAGGTCCTTTCCAACCCTAACTATTCTATGATTCTAAGTGTAAGTCACCCCAGAAATCATGGCATCTTGCTTTTCCTTACTTCTTTGCATTACTGACCTGGCCTAAGCCATCCCTAGAAGAGGGGCTGTGAATTCATAATACTCACAACGTGATGAGAAACTACACAAGTCCTCTTTCCACCAGAACTGCTGATCTGCCCTCTGATCTAGTAGGGTGCTGCTGACTAGCAGCCTAATTATCAACAGGTTTTGTTAATTACACATCTAAAGTAACACACAGTATTTCTTCCTTAATGTCTGTAGTATTCAGCACTTTTCAATGACAGATCTGTCCAATGTGGGGCACACATGTGGCTTCATTGTTCAACTGAAGCAATGAAGTATCAACCTTTATCAAAAGTGCTTTCAGACATGAAGTATAAAAGATCTGCAGAGTGCATAAATACTTCAATCCAGAATATCACCCTTAGCCTGGATCATAAAGCCCATTTAAAGAAAGCAGATTTTTTACTGAGTACTAATTCCAGCTCAGCAAATGGTGTAGCCACAAATCAAGGTCTGCTCAAAAACCGGGACTACTGGCCTTAGGCTTTAATGCCTGCCACAGGCCCGGTTCACTGGTCTGCTGCATTGCCAGGAGCAGTAGCAACATCAAAGGGGGCAATATTTTTGGCATGGAATCACCATTGTTGTTTGGCAGAGAGTACAAGGGTGTGAAGTGACATATGACTCAGAAAATGTACCTTCTTCTCGTACAAACCTATCTAATAGCCACCTGTGTGAGGCACATTTCCTTTTCCTTGGAGGTCTGTATGTAGAATCCTATTATAATGAAACAGTGAAAAACAAGAGTATGCTATCTGCAAAATTGTCTAAAAATAGTTCAGTAATAATGCTGCTACCTTCTTCAGGCTTAAAAAAGAAGACTTTTCAAGTCTATAATTCACTAATACAATCAAACACAATCATAAGCAGAGTTATTCACACTGACTTGATTAGTAAAAAGATAAGTGTATGCTAATGAGATGTATCCTACAGCATCTTTTGCTGTGTTTGAATATGCACTTCTGTGCATGGATTTATCAGCTATGGGCAAAAGAACCCCTTCTTCCTCTTCTCTTAAAATTTGCTGGTTTCTGGAAGATGAGTAGATTTTGGGATTGCACCATGGCCAGTCTGCACCCACAGTGGCTGCTGCCATGTCGGGGACATGCAGGGCTGTCCTCCCCACTGAAGAGGCTCCTTTTCTTTGCTGGGGCTCACCATGTCCCCAGTCCCAGGCTGGGGGACCACTGGTGGACAAAGATGCGGCTGTGCTGCTCAGAGCCTTCCCCACCACAGGGAACTGCAGCCAGCAGGAAAACATCCAAGAAAGATCTTCCCTTCCAGAGCAAAGGGCAGGAGAAAGCAGGATGTGCCCTGGCAGGATAAGCACAGCTCCTCTACAGCCCCTCACTATAGGGCTTGTGCTGGCCAGACCCTGCAGCTGCAGCACCACTCTGAGCTGAGTCCCCGCATATTCAACACATCCGCTTCCCACAGGAGCTCGTGATCCCAAGCAGGATTTGATAGGGCTCCAACAGGACCGCCCATGGGCTCCTGAATGAGCCCAGGAACTGACAGAGGTGAGAGGACGGGCTCATTCAGCCGAGCTGCAGGAGTCCTGCTGTCAGCATCAATGCCTCAGCGGCATTTCAAGCTGTAATAAATTACCAGCTTCACTGATTGCTCTGGGCAGCAAAATAAAAGCACCTATACAATTAAAATGGCAGGGCCTCGAAAAGGCAGACAAATATTCAATTGTTCGCCATGTTACACGGCAGTACCAACCCCTGCAGTGTCAGTCTGTCCTTAGCGGCTCGGTAAGCGTGAAGCAAAGATCCTGCTGAATTGCCACAGTCCTCACACTGCACAAGCGTAACGCATGCTGGCTGTGAGGCGTCTCGCAGTTGTTTGAAAGCAGAAGTGATGGCTACAAATCAGAGAAATAATTCCCTGCCATTTTCACAGCCGCTAGCACAGCAGTCCAAAGGGAAGCCTGATCAAGGTTTGAAAACAGCAGGGAAACCCATTTTTGTTGCAAGGCACAATGCCAAAGTAATGCCTAATTACCATTACAAAAACCTGTCTATACAGAGATAAGCGGATAGTCCTCAGCACTACTGAAACTAAAAGCCTGCTAAGTCTTTGTAATTCATTTAATTTGCTTTATTTTACTCTGTCTAGTAGATAAAAGGAATTGGACCTGCAGTATGGCTTGTTTAGAAAGCACTCATGGTCCCCATGTATGGAGACAGATACAGCGCTGGTTTTCCCAAACCCATTGCTAGCTAGTATTTTACAATGAGCCTCAGCCTCGCAGTGAAGGGGAGAACTCTGCATGCGTTGGTGAAGGCTCCACTGCTCACCATTGGTTCACGGAGGGGATCACCAGCACACAGTGCAACGCAGGGCCCTATCAGCAGCACCAAGGGAACAGACCTCAACTTTATCACAGTGCACAGCAGTACAACAGCCAAGGCGCTGAGAGCTTGCCAGAAAGCCGTCCACGTTACCTCTGCCTGGTGCATAGCAGATCCACTGCCAGTGCAACAAATGGCTGAAAATGAACTTTTTAAAGGCAAAGACTGCATAGAAGAGCTCTGCCAGGGAATCACCAGGACCTGTTGCTGCTGCTGTGCAGATAAATAACAACATTTTGAAACTGGTTTATATATACACCATCATGTGTAATGATGGCATATATACAGCCAGCCATAAATACAAGTGGTAGAGTGGCAACGTCATGTTCAGGCTCCCATCTTATTTGGCCCCACAAGCTGCCAAGCCCCTGGATTTTTAAAGGTTTTTATGTGCCTAGAGATGAAAATTATTAGTGAATGGGAATTTCAAGTCTCCACAGAAGAACGAGGAAAACACAGCCCTTGAAGTATAAATCCCACACAGGACTCGGTGCACTGGAAATGCTGTGACTGTTAGGGCTGTGTTATAAGTACCATGCAGCACGTACACACCTACAGAGAGATGTTACTACAACAGCAGGATGAACCATGAACAAATGAAGGGATAGCTCCAGACACGTGTTCAGTCCAGATTTATCTCCTTAAACATCCCGACAAAATGCCTCAGGGATTAAAACCTGTCATCAGGGAGATCAGAAAATCCTGTGCACTCTCCACGGTGAAGTGCAGTGATCAAAATAACTAATTAAAAGAGAAATCTAATACAGTGTCACTCTTCTCACTGCTTTGTCAGCTTGTCCATTTGAATTTAGCCAAGGAGGCACGCAGCTGCCTTCTAAGTCAGTTGCTAGAACATGGAAAAACCCAGGTTACTTCCCAGGCCCAGATGTCCAGGTTTGAAATATTCCTATTTTCTATGATGTTTTACTTTTCCAGACGAATGTTATAAATGAGTCTTATTTTCTAATGGATAAAATGAATAGCAAATACGGTCTTTTGATACTTTGACAATTGACTCCTTACAGCTGTAGTTGACAGTGCATGTGCATTTTATATGCACCAAGAAGAATTTGGGGTTAGAAGACAAGGAAAGAAAGCACTTTCATTTTCACTGCATTTCTAAATTAATATCAGTTACAGTAGTCAATCTGTCACTTTTCCTTTTAAAAGCAAGAACAAAACAAGCTATTGAGGAGGGGGAAATTATGAGAGGAGCAGAACTTTCTCACTGAGCAGGGATTTGAGTGCTTAATATTTTATATACTGAAGTGACACTTCATGAGGGACTGGGCCTTTGTAGGAGGCTTATCTTGGTGAGCCAAGAATCAGTTGTTTGCTATGGTATTTGACTGAAGTTACCTTTATTAAAAAAAAAAGAGGCTTTTCTTCCACTCTTGCATCCTTACCACACAGAGATGCCTGAAATGGGCCAAGACATCCCTGCTGCACACAGAAGCGGTAGTGATGAGTGAGCAGAGCAAGAGGACAGGAGGAGGACAGGCTGCAGAGCTGATGGGCTGCAGTTCCCTCAACCTGCAGTGAC
Organism: Psilopsiagon aurifrons; assembly: GCA_025447955.1. Lineage (NCBI taxonomy): Eukaryota > Metazoa > Chordata > Aves > Psittaciformes > Psittacidae > Psilopsiagon > Psilopsiagon aurifrons. Next base: position 28,149 of record JAOEHY010029968.1, on the reverse strand, counting down.
TGCGCCCCGGGAGCTCCCCCCAGGGTTTCTTGAGCATTTTCAGACCATTTAAAGGCTCCAGTTCTGTCAGTAAAAGCTGTTTGGCAACAAGTCTTCTCCCTCACCCCCAGCAGCCATTCAGAAGTGTGGTGGTGGAGATGCTGGGAAATGAGCCAGCACCTGATCTGTGTGTTGCCCACAGTGTCCTCTGTTTAGCTGCCCATCACTCAGATTATGAGGTTGTGCCCAGGTTTGGGACTGCAACTTGCTGGCACTGGTGGGAGGTTGATTTGCAATCTATAAGTAACCCAAGGCAGCAGTTTTGGTCTTTGAGGATGCCTGCAATCTCTGCCTTGACGGTGACCCCTGGCCTCAGGGATGGGTGTGTGTGCTGCTTCAGGGAGTGCAGTGTAGGGGATGTCCACAACCCCACTGCAGAGCAGACAGGCCCCACTGCACAAGACCAAATCCCCCAAAAGCAAGAAGAGCTGGTGCTAGTGTAGTGGCAGTGAAAGCAGCCACCCTTCCATCCAATGTGCTCTCTTCTGCAGTGTTGCACAGTGAATTCCAGGGAGATCCATTGCCTGGAGTTGTGTGTGGGTTCAAGTGTAGCTATAGGGCCTCATGTCCTATGGAGTTGGGAGCCAGAGGAGATGGAACAGGGAAGTGAGGGGACCAGTCCCAGGGAGGCCTGCTATGGAGAGGTGAGTAGACAGTCTAACTGAGTGCATTCTGGGGAGAAAGGCATTTTTGCCTCCCAAACATTGCACGAACACTACTAAAGAGTTCCTGTGGTGTTAGTGCTGCATTATTCAGGGTGGCAGAAAGACAGAAAAACAGCATGTGCTGCATAATTTGCAGCCAACTTGACCCAGGATGTGCCTCACCTCTGGCAGGTTCAGCGAGGTACAATGCAGTTATTCCTCAGTTTGGTTTTTCAGTTTCTTTCCACCCCAGTTTCCTTTTTCTCTTTCTTTCCACCCCAGTTTCCTTGTTGCAGGTTACAAGGTCTGCTCCACTGCAGATGTTGCGTTAATTGTATAACATGTTAAAGGTGTATATGCTTTGTTATCAGCTCCCCATCCCTGGCGTCCTTTCTCCCTCAGGTGCTGGAGACACCAGGGCAATTTAGAGATGACACCTTAACTTCCATGTCAGGATCTTAATATGGTCTTTTCTAGAAACAAGGGGAAATGTATATTCTGACAGTGACGTATTTTGCTTGTTTGTACCCAGATATAAATAGGAAGGACCACACAGGGCAGTGGAAAATCTCTGCATTGCTCATGCTGAAAGGGAAACTGTTATTCCACGAGCTGGTCCCACAGAAGGGAGATGCAGGAGCACACACTGCGTACTGGGCAGTAGAGAAGTGCCTGGGGACTCCTCCTGCCCAGCCCTCATCGGGACCCCCAGCAGCATCCCACACAGAGATTATGCCCGGCTCCCTGCAGGACTTGCCCCACTGCCCATTTACCACATTCTCTCTGCCCACAGAAGTGTTCTGAGCAAAAGGGTCTTCAGAAACCCTGGCATTACAAATGCAGCGGGATTATGCTTTGAGAGTATTAACCACATGGAACCATGGCAAGTGCAAATTGTAACCTAAAATCCAAATCTTCTTCCAAAGGCAACAGTACTGGTATGAGTGAAAACAACATTTTTGGACCCAATGTGCAATATTTATGAAGGCGACTGCAACAGAGTCCACCAGCTCCATGTCTAGTTTGCTATGATTATGGTTTCCTCAATTCTCCTGTCTTAGTTCTAACAGTCATTCTACTCTCTTGCAAAGTCCCTGTTTTACCTCATCCACTCATGAGTCACAAGCAATTACTAAGAAACAACAATTACACTGTTACTTCTGTTTGTTGAGCAATCTTAACACTACAGCATAATTGTTTCACTTGCTCCTTTTTAGATTTTGGCAACTGACAGCAACAAATACGCTATGTTGGCAGACTGTACTTCTGTCCCATTGTGCACACGTTTACATATATACACACTCACGGGCAACCCAGGTTGGATGCGGCTTTGAGCAACCTGGTCTGGCAGAAGGCGTCCCTGCCCACACAGGGGGATTGGAATTGGATGAGCTTTAAGGCCTCTTCCAACCCAAACCAGTCAGTGATTCCATGAAGCACACACGCACAGCAGCACCGGACACCACCAGAAGTCAGAAGTGACTGCACAGGAATAGGTGTGAGGAGATCAGCAGAGCAATTTACATTAAGGCTGTGCATGCTACAAAAGTAAAGAGAACAAGTTTAAAAGTACCGAAGTATCCTGACCACTGTGTACTATTCCCAGGAAAAGTAAAACGCCTCCCACAGAGCACCAGGAGGTGTCCCAGCCTTGGGTGGCATTGTGCCTCTAATAAGGCAGGGACCATTTCACAAATTCTGCCCAGGATTAAAAAGGAGGAAAAGTCAGTACCTTATATAAAACCAAGGACCAGTAATCTGCCAGGTGGACAACACATCTAGACAGCAATCTACCAAATGGGTAGCTTAGATTTAACAGTATGTTAAAATCTGAGAAACATTTAAAATGTAAGCAGTTGAAGTAATTTTTCTTGAGCTCATCAAGGGAGAGAAAATCCAGGTAAGGTTTCTGAAGATGGTGCATCAGAATTAAGTGGAAATACATTAACTTGCCTCCAGAATAAGAATGTATTCAAGCATTTCAAACTGCCTGGACAAACAAGTGTAGTTTGTACAAACGGGGCAGTAATGACCTCTAAAGCAGTTGGAGAGGGCAGCAATACTGCTGAAGCAGTGTTGCATTCACCTACCAGCACCAGTGCATGCCATCACTGGGAGGCAGTCACAGAAAAGGCAAATTCAGTGCTGAGTACATTCAGAGTGGGAATAGAATAGAGCAGAATATGTATATTATACAATGGAATATGAATATAAAATAATATGAATTGAATTGAATTGAACAGAACAGAATACAGTATTTATGTCTGGAGTTACACATGGCAAGCTACAACCTAGTAGGACCTAGCAGTTTTGAGAGGCTTATCCAGGATGGCAGCTCTCGGTAGTGCAGGTCCCAGACATGGGCACAGCTCCCACATCACTCCGGAAGGGACTGAGTCATGGCCCACTCCCTTGGCAGGATTGGGTGTGTGTCCCAGAGGAGACCATTGAGGCCTGTGAGCTCCCACAGGACCCTGAGAAAAGTAGATTTGCACTGCTCATGTGCTCTTTTTTAGACACTTATGGCTGTCCAGTTTAGGCCAAATGAGCTTCCACAATGGAGTACTGTTCTTCTTGGGATCTTCTGTTGTATTATGTTTTTCCAGGGGAAATGGCTCCAGCATCTCTAAAAATGAACACAAGGAAAAAAGAATCTAGGGACAAACAAACAGGTATTGCTAGCATCAAAAAAGGTTTGTAACCATTTAGCTCAGGACCATTTCATGCTTCAGATTTAGAGCTTGATCACTATCCACGCTAGTGTCAGAGGCGTGTTATTCTGCTACTCTGTGGAAACTCAACTAAACTGGAGGTAGCATGCAGACACTTACATGATGAGTACGCAGGCAAGCTTATCAGCAAACAAGTCAAGGCCAGAACCCTGAAGCTAAGTGTGTATCTTCACCCACATCCTTCAACAGCAACAAGGAAGGAAGACCCAGAGCCATGGAGAGCGGAGCCTTCCAGAACCCCTCTAGGGCTATGGATCAGGTCACAGCCCAGCTTGCTAAGGGAAAGTTAGCATTTAAACAATAATCAACATTCCCTGATAGATTGAGTAGGCTCAAAGCTTGCATAAGCAGTAAGATGAAAAGCAGCAGGAAAAAATAAATTAATAGAAACCCCATGGGCAGCAGAGCTGATTCTGTGACCAAGCACAAAGTAAGAACAGATTGACAGTTCTCTAAGACTAATTATTAACAAAAAAAGAGAGCGGCCATGCGGTAAGGAGCTTTCCTGAAATCTCTTCCAAATGAAAAAGCAATATACTGGAGAACAGTGGAAAGTTCTGATGCTAATGAATGTGTTATGTGAAAAAAGAGACCATGAGTCACATTTATGGCCAAAGAACAGTGGAAAGATGTTACAAAGAGTTCAGAAGACTTCTATTGTATGAATTTGATCAAAACATTGCCTTAGGCTCCAGATACTGAACATTTTCCAGTTTTTCTCATTTTCATGTGAGAATCCTACTTTGGTCCCTGCAACAGGATCTCAGTAACTGTTTTTCCAACTCATTCTGCAGCAGTTTGTCCAGGGCCAGTCTCTGGCTGCTGGGGCTAAAAATCACATTGTAGGTGGATCTGCATTTCTGCTGTGGGTCCAGGCCCATTTGTGTTCCCCCAAAATTCAAGGTGTGAGGGTTTCATGAGGGTTTTCAGCCATTCCAGGTTCTGGTTTCTGAAGCTCCATGCAATGTGGCAGTGAGCATGGTAGGGATGAACACAACTGCATAGGGGGGATTTTTGTCCCAGTACATGGGAAGCATAAGGTGTTGCTGCAGACAGATGCACCATTCTTGTTTCATGCTTCATTGGACCCTGTGACAGAGAATTAAATTTTAATGAACTAGATATCAGCTATCTTGGGAAATCACTCTGTAATTTGCTTGCAGATGTAAATAGCAGACCCAAACTTCACAAACAGCATATTAAGGAATTAGAAGAGCAGAGGGGTTTTTTTTGTTAGTTCTATTTCAACTCAGTGGCACTAAAAACTGGTGTAACCCAGCAGGAACCCTTCTTTGAGCACCTTTTGAAAAAGGGGTCTGTCATTCTGAACTTTTCACCATCAGGCTCATGCACGTCTCTCTTTTGCTTGGCTTGATGAAGAAGGTCTATTATCTCTAGCTGCTATTACCCACCGTCACACTCTACTACATCTCATCAGATAAATTTTTTATGTTTTACTGTGGCCTTCCCTCCCCAGTTCTCACAAGAGTATTTGTCTACCTATAATATTGAGGGTGATCCCTTATACACCTGTAAGGGGAGATATTAGTTTCTTTTGCAGCAGACAGGAAGATAGGTACCTGACAGTCCAACAGGGTCACAGTGTTACACCACCCTGCTCAATTGCTCTCCCATTTGGAAGTTATGCTGACAGCAAAAGGCACCCTTACAGAGGTATCCCATGTCTTATGCACCCTGTGCATCTTGTCATTGCCAGGAGAACACAGGACTGGCTTATTCATGCCCTGGGACCAGCGCATCACAGCTGGCAGCCCAGCCATCGAGGGGCAGTTCCCAGGGCTCCTGGGCTCCCCTGGGCCCTGGAACACCCCTTGCTGAGGAGCCTCTCTATGAGGGAGTATAGAGCCATGCCCTGCTGCAGGCAGCAGCACTGCCCAGCAGTACCACTGCTCTCACCACTCAGCAACTGCCCTGCCTAAGTAATAACGTGTTTCCTGGGGAATAAATATCTCATTTGAAGGAGTTAATGGTCACCAGCTCATGCTAAGGGCTATTAACGTCAGCTGCTCATTAATATCAGGCATTGCCGTGGGCTGGTCCTATTCTTGGTTTAATGCAGAGAAGGTGGCTATAATCCTGGACATACAGATCCTTTCCCATGCAGGTCTGATTTATGATTATATATATAGCATCTCAGGAACTCATCCATCCACTCAGCACCATGGGACATGTGTGAGTGGGGTGGCAGGCCTCTGAAAATGAGAACGGGATGCCCCAGGCCCTCCCTGGGGCTGTCTCTGCCCTATTGCCCCCTGACAGCATAGCCTGGGTGGGAAGGATGAGATAGGTGGGCCCCCTTGCAGCTGGGAAAGAGGAATCAAAACTGACAGCCAGGAGGAGAGGGAAGAATTGTGATAAGAAGCATTGAAGACGAAAAACTACAGACCAGCCTTTTGGAAGCAATGGGTGAAATCTTGGATTTTCTTTATTAAATGTTTTTTTTCCTGGTACAGTGGGCCACAGCTGTAAGTGCTAAAATGGGAAACACCAGTGTCAGAACTGGACATGGGATTTCCTACCTCTAAAGTGTGCCAAGGGCAGAGAGCCCTGCTGCGCTGACAGCAGTGCTGTGCATCCCCATGGAGCACTGCCAGGGCCAGTCCATCCCACAGTACCTGTGGGTCTGCGACCATGTCCTGCGGACTCACCTGGCATTGGAGTGCTCTTACTCTACCCCACAGCCTTGGAGACACCAATTACCATCTCTTGGCAGCAAGCCCTGCAGACACTGAGACTCAGCAGACACACTGCACACACCATTAAGCACAGCAGATGGGATCAACCTTTTCCTTTCTGGGTGAAAGCCAGCAGGAGCAGGCACAAGGAGTGCAGGCCATAGGACAGCTTTATTAGGCAGTGATGGGGAAGCACTGTTTTTACAGTGAGGTGTGGGCAGGAACAAATTGAGATGGTGTAGGCTGCTCCTGTAGCTTGTCACAGTGCCCTACTGCCTTACAAGTGGTGGGAGAAAGACTTTGCAGCACAGGAAAGCATAGAAAGAGCAGGACAGGGGCAGCACTTCAGGGATACAGCATGTGCTGTCCCTCTGTCCTTCAAAGCAGTGGAACAAGGTGATTTCTGGAATTGCTGCTGTCTTTTCATTTTAGTGCACTGCTATCTAGGTCACTCAGCACAGCTGCATCCCCACTGCTGTTGTGCAGCCAAGATTGCATAAAGCACCAGCAAGAAATCAGAGACTTCAGGATTAACTGTACATACAGGAGCACAGTTCACCTTTCTCTGATGTCCTTGCATGCATGTGTCTGCTGCCGTGAGACAAGAACCGTGCCCTTTCCTCAGCTCCATGAAAGAGGGGAAATGACTTTGCCCATCTGGCTCCAAAACAGAAGCATCTTTCAGGAACTTACAACTGGTTTTCTGCATACAGGAGGCCACAGCATAAACTCAAAACTTGGCACATGTGTAACAGTTAGCAGTGTATGTTCTGTAACATGGGTGTTCTATCAGCCCACTTATTCCCTTGGGTCAGGCTATGAGGCATGAAGGGAGGCTTCTATGGCTGAGACAGCAACTTTTGTTTGCTTTTCATGGAAAATGTGCCTGTGCATGCAGCACTTGGGATCCCAGCTCCTTAGCTGGAAGCAAGCCCTTCAGTAGAGCACCCCAGGGCATGCTCCTGCAATCAGCTCTCTGCAGCCTTCATTGCCTGTCAGGCAGCCAGCTCCCATGCTTAGCACTTCTGGCAGAGCTCCAGAAGCTATTCACAGGTCTCATCCCCAAGTGGGATGTTTTTATTTGTCCATTCCCAAGCCACAGGTTGAGTCCAGACTGAACACTAAGCAAGTAGCTGATATGTCTGAAGCAAGTTCCCAGACTCCACTGGGGTTTGTGTGATTTTTTGATTTCTTTTCCTTTTTAGCAGTATTCATCCAACTGTGTCTGCCTGAAGTCTTGACATCAGTTGTGGATCAGAGGCATCATTATTCCTCTCTGCCAGTGGAGATTTTGCCTGGATATATAGGCCAGGATTGGGCCTTTTCATCCCATTGTCTGATGAATCTTTCAGTCTTCACAGAAACTAGTATTTCTCCTGGCTCTCTTAAAAAAAAAAAAATCCATTTACACTTCTTTTTTCCATAACCTGGCTGTACTCTCCTGGCATTGTGGCTTCTCTTCATTCTCTGTCTGATGTTAGAGACAATGCACCCGACAATGTTTTATACATGATCCAGAATTTCCTTAAGCCTTTGAGCCTTTTGCTCAGATATTCTTCTGGATTTGTCAGACAGATACTTCCATTACACAACTCAAATGTTCAATAATAATAGCCTGGATCCTTTCAAATATCAAAACTTACTCCCACTGGAAATCAATCATCAGACAGAGAAGAGACAAGTAGGATAGTTGAGAATTGCCTGCCAACTTTCTTTCACTGTGAAAGCTCATGAAAGCAGGCAAACTATAAATGACTTGTCAAAGACAACTTAAAGAGAGAAACTGAGAATATAATTATGGCCATACAGAACAGAAACAAAGTATCTGCACAGAGATGCAGCAGTGAGGGCATGTATAGAGGGAGGTTTGTCAGGAGTGCAGGGAGTGTGTCCAGAGCCAGCAGGCTGCAAGTCCCAATCTAAGCTGAAGTTCCAGGAGGTCACAGCAATTACAGGATAACAAACTTGGTGGTACTGTGCTAAGGACACTGTGGGCTTCAGGCTGAAGAGCAGAAGTGCTTATCTGACACCCAGCTTCACTGGTCTGGTCCAGCTGTGGTCCTCCTCATTTGAGAAAGAAGTGTAGAGACTGAGGAGGGACAAAGGAGGATCATGAAGATGACCAAAGGGCTGGAGAACCTACCCTGTGAGGAATGGCTACGGAGGAGAAGACAAGGCTCAGGGGGACCTCATCAAATCATTTCCATACATAAAAGTTGGCTTCAAAGAGGACAGAGGCTGTCTCTTCACAAGGACCTCCAGGGATAAGGTGTGACATGTACAAACTGCACCAAGAGACGTGTTGTCTAAATATAAGAAAGACATTTTTCATAACAAGAACAATCATTCAGTGGAACAGCCTCCCTAGGGACATGGTTGAATCCCCATTGGTGGAGGTTTTCAACATCTGGGCTCCCTTTCCCATGAAAGACTGGATGAGATGATCTTTTGAGGTCCCTTCCAACTTGGGCTGCTCTATGATTCTACAATTCTATGATCTGTAGATCCTTGTGATATAAGGATGCAAAAATATTACATGGTTTTTAAGAACTGTACAAGAACTCTGTATTAGAGATACTATCAAAACAAATTAAGGTCTTCATAGCATGCTTTTCATAGTAATTTGGTGGTTTTTAAATAACAATGCAAACAAGCATTGGAAAATATAGTCATTTATGATGAGAAATAAAGTCTATCTGATACATATGCAAACAGGATTCTATTACATTCTCTGAAATGTAAACATTATTCTTGGTATACCTTCACCACAGCTGCACCACAGCCTTGTGGAGCCCGGAGTTTGGCTCCATTTGCTGTCATGAGGACACGATAGTAGAAGCCATTCTGAAAGCTGATGGTAGCAGTCCATACGCCCTTGCAGTCCTGCAATGCCTGTGCCACTCGCATTCAGGAGACAATCCAATGCTCCTCCTGACTCCTGAGTGTGGGGTGTTGAGGAATGGAGACCTTGAGGGCTGTTGCATACCCATGGGGCAGCAGCTGATTGGAACAGGACCCCCCAAAATGGTGGCCCCCATTTCATGGCTATCTTTTCCCCTATTGCCTTGCACAATACTTTCTGCACGCCACAGTAAACTTCTGTGCTGAGTCAAAGCCCTCCTTTGTTCATTCTGTATCCCAATGTCATGTCTACTGTACTAATGCTCGGTGTGTCTATCATTGAACATCTTTTTTTATTTATGCATGAATAATTAAAACCTGACATTATTAATAATTTAATTAACCTTTATAAAAGGTTGGAGTTTTTAATTCCTGCTTTCATCTCCCTATTCTGAGCCATCTTTATGAGATGTTTAACTACTAACTTTCTCTCCTGACACTTGGATGAAATCTTTAACTGTGCAGCATGTGCAGAGATCATCTTCACAACACGCCACCGCTGAAAACCATAAAGCTGACTCTCCATAAAAATACTTCACCATTTGGGATTCCTGCCATTGCATTGGAAACAATGATGCATCCTGTCCTGTATTGCTGTAGCTTCTCCTATCCCCTCCGATATCCTCCTCACACATAAGCAACTGGGATCTCTTGCTCTGATTCATAACTAGCAACACTGAGAAATAACCACATGCTTTCCCCAGGAAAGACAAACTGGGAGCTAGTGGATGCCCATTACTGTGGGGGCTGACTTATTTCTGCCACAAATACAGAAATGGGCTAATGAATCTACTATGAACCTGTATACTTCTTTCCTGTTCAAAAGCACAGTACTGGTCTTCCAGCATAGTGATAACCCATGGAAGATGAAGCTGAAGGGTTTTGTCAGGACAGATAGACTTGGAACTTAAAAGAAAGCAATGCCATTACAAAGGTATAAAGGAGCTTCAGCTATGCCTCCCATTCCCTGAGCTGTGGCAGCTCCCACTTTCATCATCATAATCATGAAACCTCTGATTTCATGCTTAAAAAGTCACCTAATTATACCAGCTTTGGAGAAATGGTCGTGTGTTTATAATGGGAGTCCTACCATCCTTCACAGTGGTAAGACTTTGATTCAGGAGGGAGCAAAGCAACTCCTGCAGGTGATGCAGGTGAAAGTCATGAATAATGGTAAAAGAGTAAGGTATCAATCTCCGTTTCAAAGTAAACACAGCTTCTCTGCTGTTGACCTAATGATGCCCTTCCTAACAGCCTTGAGGAGGTTTGTCTGGCAGTTGCTGCACTGCTGTGCTTGACAGCTCCATTGCCCAGAGGAATGCTGAGCATTCACTGGCATCTCTTACCTGCAAAGGTAAGAAGACAAGCTCACCTTCTCTTCCTCCACCCGAGTTTTCTTCCAGAGTTATTTCTTTGTGAGCTACAGTGCAACTAGTAGGAATTGGACTTATCTTCTCCTAATGTGCCAAATTTTTGTTTGCTTAAGACCAACAAACTCAGTGATGTGTGGAATGATCTGAGACAATTAACACAAAAGGAAACAAGTGCAGTCATGGGGAGTTTACCTCCTTGCTCAAGTCATCACTGTTGCAACTGCTCAGGCTGGTATGAAGTGACACAGTGACCAACAAGGTCACACAGTGACCAACAAGCGCATGAATTATATTTTTAGTAAAGAGCCAAAAAGCTTCATTTCATTTTTTTGCTTCATATGCTCACTGTTACTTGGAAAAGAATGAATGTGTTTCCTGCAGCTGGAAGGACACACAGCCCCTACCCAGCCCAAGTGGGGTAACTCAAGGTGCTCCCTGTCATCCTATTTTGTCTGCTGTAAAGGATCTGCCCGAACTGCACATGGCTGTTATTTATTTCAAACAGTTTAAAGACTGTAGAAAGTATCAAACAAATATCAGATGTCAGTGACCTGTACCAAAGTGATTTTCTTGTGTACACATTGTTTTATTGCTAAGTGACAATGGTACGCTTGCTCCTAGACTCATAGCTTAAGTCAGAAGACTACTGCTTAATTGGGAAGAAATAACAGGACAGGAATGAAATCATTGTGAAGAGGAAGGTGTTCCATTAACTGATCATATATGCTGAGTAATTCAGCTCCAAAATTTGTACCTTTCTGACATAAATTTAGAAAGAATGGTGCTGCATTAAATCTACAAAGGCTCTTCCAAAGTAAGCAGTAACTGACCACTCACAGTAAGTTAATTAAAACTGTTTCACACTAGAAAGAACAAATGCTGGTAGAGATTAATTGATTTCCTGTTACTATGTACTCAGGACTGAGGGATGTACTAGAGACTTTATTTACAACCACTTCATCTAAGTCAAGTGCAACCTTTAGGGTGCAATTAATTTCATTTTTTCATTAATAACTCCCATTAAAGTTAGAAACTGTAAGTGTCCAAGCTACACTTAGAGTTTACTATGCAGTTTCCAGGTAACAATTAATCTTTTACCAAGCTAATCATTAAAAACGAAAGGACTGGTGGTAAATCCACCAGATCTATTCACATTCCTCTGTTCCTTCATCTTTGCCAATTATGGTTAATAATGCTCACCATCCAAGCACTGCTTCTTACTGTTTGCATGTCCTGGATGATTTCTGAGACCCAGAGACAGGGAAAGATAGCGTGCAATTTCGGGTGTCTTTCACTATGGGAGTCTGGGAAACTTCTTCTCTCTCACCTTTAAGCCAGTTTGGCAAATATGGAGTTGTTCAGCCAACTGATACATAAAAGGTTTTGGGTGTTACAGGAACATCTCTAATAAATGCTGTTGACCCCTCCTGGGTCTTCATTGTCTTCCCCTCGACCAGAAGGACTCACCCAGCAATTCAGGACCAGCTCCCTGCTATGCCAGGCTCTCACCCTGCAGTAACAGTGCTGAGCAGCATCTGGTGTCTGCATTGCTAATAAATCCCAGTCACATTTCTTACCCTCAAACTGAGGTGCAAAATAAATAACCTTGATGGAACACTAGGTTGTCTGTTCTGTTTAGAAAACTTCTCCACTCCACTTCCACAAAATCCTGTAAGTCAGCAGTGGGTGCAAAGATTTAACCAATAATGCCCTATAAAAAAATATATATTTTTTTAACCATCCTGGCAATATCTGGTTTAGCTTTTTTATGAAATAATTACAGAAATGCAAGTTCTGTTGCAGTGAAATTACATGTAAATGCAGATAAATATAGTAGTGAGTTTGTTTCTATAAATAAGGAAAAAGTGGAAAAGATGAAACGTTTCCTTAGGGAGTTGAAAAAGTTGCAGTGTTTGCTCAAAGACATGGTTTATATACTGAGTTTTAGCAGACAGAAAAAGCACCTGTTCTGAATGAACAAGAACTGAGTCTGCTGCACACAGAAAAAGAGCAGCATTATCACAGCGCTCTAGCCCTGATACAGTAACTGCCTCTGAGCTCTTGTGGGAGCCTCTTTGCTCAAGCTTCTGCCAGAACCTCATGCTGGCCGTGGGGACGGAGGGCTGCTCCCAGCGTGCCTGTGCTCAGTAAGATGAACTTAGCGCTTGCTCATGTTTGTGGGGGCAGGCTTCAGCACTTCCAGATGTTAAGTACACATTTTTCACCTGTTAGTCCTCAGAGTTTCAGCTGCGCTGAAAGGCTGAGACCTCACAGAGCTGTTCTCAGTGGTATGTAAAGTTTCAAGAGGGCTTCTCCAACCTGGGCTCCATAAGCAGCCACACTGGTGGCTCTCCAAAGCATTAGCCCCACCAGGATGGGCAGTGGTACCTTTCAGACTCCTTTCTGCACAACTAAGCTCTTGCGTCATCCGCTCTTTTCCCATTTACTGACTGTGATTGCATTGCTGTTTCTCCTCATTGTCACTTTCAGGCAATGAAGTGTTTTGCCATCTGTAAACTTGATGGTACTGAAGACTGATCTCGCATGATTTAGAAGGGGGGATGGCATAGCCTACAACAAACTGCTCATGCCTTCAGCAGAATTTCACCTGCATTTGGGGAGGTGCCTCTCTATTGTCTTTGCAGCTGGACCTCAAATGTGCTGCTCACAGCTTGCATCATTTTTGTATGGTTTGGCCTGTGTTCCCTTTCTGTGCCGGCACGTTGCACTCTTGGTCTAACCTCCTGATGGAAGCTGGTCTTGGTGGCTGCTCTGCTCATCTTGCAGGAAAAGAGGAGTGAAGTCCTCTCTCTGAACTTCTTGGATCACACACAATTCTGCACCCCTCTAGGAGAGAGGTGACACTTGCAAACTCAAGTGTCATTTCCCAGGACTCTGTCCCAGAGTCCTTTCCCTTCTTCTTTCTTATCCCAGTAATACTGCACTGCACCTCTGGGATAAGTTTGCCATTTGAAAAACGTTAGGGACTGTTCAGTCACTGACACTGTTTCCTGTTCTGGATTCATCCACTTGAATGAGGAAAATTCTGATAATTTCTGGAGCTCATTTCCCCTCGTGGAAGTTTTCTGTAAGCTCTGACACCTAATGGCCAGTTAGGAGAACAGACAGGACTGTTTGTCACTCCTAAAACCTCTAATTTTGTTTTGGTTTTTATTGTGCAGAATTGTAAATATTATAATTGTATTAAATTCCTCCTTTAATGAGCAAACAGCTATGTAATTACAGCAGTGTGTTAACACATCTGTAATGGTTGTATAAGTATTTTAATTACACACTCTGTTTCCAAGCATTGGACTCTTCTCTGAGAGTGTAGTCCTGGGTGCCAAACAGCTTGTCAGCCCTTAGTTTGGAAATTAATTTTTGCTCTAATTTACCTAGGAACATTGTGAAAGCTTGGGGAGGGGAGGGTGCCCAAAGCTGTGATACAGCTTTCTGTCCTTTGATTACCTCATCTGTACCTCCTGAATAGGAGTCCTTCACAAAGCCCAGCAATCTCTGCAGGTCCCAAAGGCAACTACCAGCCTCTAAGTTCTCTGAAAGAGGTCTTGGGTTGCAAGTTCCCTTGGTGAGTCACACTATTTGTTTTTATTACCACTGAAGGTAAGAGCCCCCCAGGTGTGAGGCTCACCAGTACCTCTGTCTGGTACAAGATGATTTTTCATCAACAAGGGGTATTTGTTTGATTGCCCTGCTATGCTAGCTGCTCCCCATGGGCTGGGTTCAAGCTTTGTTCTGGAGGCTGGTGGGATAGAGATCCCCAGAGCCCTTCTCTGAGCTCTCCTGAGACTCTTTTTTGCACTTCAGAACACATTCCCTCCAAGTCAGCTTCCTTGTTTCTTACCAAGGAACAGAATAGATGAGCTCCTTCTCTTGCTCTGCTTGCGCTGCCTCTTCAAGGGTGATTGTTATGTATAACTTCCCTGTGGGCATCTGCTACATCCTCACTACTGTTACAGGAGCACTCTCTGGACATGCACCCTCCCATGCACAGAACCTAACACAGTGTGAGCTTTCTGTTGTGATTTTGGTTTTAAACATCACACACTATCTTCAGACTCGGTATTAGCCTGATGAGTTTGAAAAAAAAGAGGTTTATCCAGGCCTTCTTCCTACAATAGCACATGCCCTTCACCAGTATTAACTTTCCAAGTGAGAAGCACATGAAGCTAGAAAAGCCTCCTGAATGCACTGTTGATACAGAGGAACAAAAGCATGGGAGCTAAAGCACTATAATAACTTTTAAAAAAGTCACATATCAAAATGAAATTACATAAGAACTATGCCATATGGCTTAGCAAGGAAATTATTCATAACAGCTGGTTTAAGAGTGGAAATTTCAGTGATGCCATCCACAATGGCAATACGGAGCTGCAGACACCATTTACATATCTGGCAAAAATCTTTGATTATCAGCTCTCTATCTTTCTGAACATGTCAGATGTGCACTAGGGAAATTCCTTGTGCTTTGAGCCTGCTGTGACTCACCAGGCTTCAATGGGCTGCAGCTTTTAAAGAAGATTTTTGCTGCCAGTTCCAGCTGTGGCCATGATCACACAAAGTCCAGCAGGGCTTCATCCAAAAAGCAGGAAGCCCTGATACTCTCAGATATGCACCTGGAAGAGTTTAACTGTGACATCTTTTTGCCCAGTGCTCTTGTAGATGTGAGGAACAGACAAGGATGTTGAAACTGGAGGGACAAGGGAACTGGTCTCTTGTCTCCCCAGTGTGTTTGCATAGTAACTTGTACACCACAATCCCTCTGAGACTCAGTGAATGCTAAAATAAGCAAATAATGGGAAGCCCTTCTTATTCTTCTTCTGACACATAATTGCTTCTCCTTCTGACTCAGGAAACTAACACGAGCCAGTTGTTTTTTCGTTGGGTTTTTTCCCACCTTGTAACTGCTGGCTTCATCAGACCCATTTTAGAATAACACATCTGAGTGAAATCAGAAACATCAGGGCCAGCAACATCAAAACAGTGAATAATAGGTGCAAGTTATTTTTTATATATAAATAAAAGTACTTACACTAATCATTTGGGATTTAGTTTCATGATCGGTACAAGAAAAGGTGACTGGCAGACTAAGTGAGCCCAGATTCACTCAAGAACAGTTTATTAGAGATTTAGTGGGAGGAGTTTCAGTGACTAATGTGAGTTACATCAAGTGTATTTAGGCCCTGATCAGCGTAGGTGTGAGAGACTGAAGTGTGCATGTAAACCAGAACAGAGCCCTCAGGCAGATGTTAAACAGCTTACTGCAGCTGCAGGATGGATGTTCCTTTTGGTGGCTGGACCTGGACATGTGTCTGTACAAGCAGAGCACAGGAACTGAGTGAGATGACATCCAGCAGGAAATGTAAATACCTGACACCATAAGCCGTGCTGAGCTTGATTATTGCTAATTAACAAATATACTGGAGAACTGGTCCAGTGGAGAGTAAACAGCCTGTCCATTTCTACACACTGCTGGACTGACTGTCTAAAACACAGGTGTTTGTATGAGAGGTCTCTCCTCGTGTTCTCTTTTGAAGGAATTATACTAATTAGGAATAGATGGAAACCAAGTCCACAAGTGTTTGGTAACTGTCTAGTATAAAATGGAAGAAAGGCAGTCTGTATAGCATCTTAAATAATTTTCCAAATGAAAGCAAGATGAACTATGGCTGGAAAGGAAAATGGGATCAGGGATGGGATTATTTTTAAAAGGAGAGGGATTAAAGCATGTAATTTTAATGCAAGAACCAGACAAGTGTGAGGAGCAACAGCAAAGCAGGGGCTCAGAGACGGTACGTACAGGTGTGACCAGCTGAGGGGAGGAGAAGAGAAGATAAGAAATGTCTCTGTAACAGAGGAAAAGGAGAGAGCTGCAGGCAAATGGCAGCAGAGCAGATGGTGGGGAAAGGCCCCTTTCATCTTTCCAGCCCTGCACAGGCCTTGTGCCCTTCAGCGTGATGGGATGCAGTGCCTCGTGCCGAGGACAGCTTGTACAGGGGCAATGGGGAGGTTTGCCAAGCATATGCATCCCTTATCTTCTCAAGGGAGATGTGGCACAGATTTTGTGGTGCTCTTGGTGTAAGATATAATATGGCAACTTGCCAAGGGGAATATCTTTTCTTGGACAGATGTTACCACCAACTAAAGTACACTCAATTTTGTGAATGGATGTTTCTCTCCCCCAGAGATGTCAGAAGGTGATTAGGAGAGAAGCTGAGCTCAGTCTCCCAGACTCTGCAGCCCCTGGGGCATCACCTCACTTCGCTGGGATGATCATCTCTCCACTCTCTGTTCTCCCACTGTCCTCACTTTGTTTTCTACTCATTAATGAAAGAGTACTATTTTGACAGAAATCCTTAACCTTTTACAACAATTCACTCAAATCTGCTGATTTGCGAGTTCCCTGCCCACACTTTAGAGGTGTCTAAAAGCTGCACTGGGGAACAGGGACCTGCCAAGCCCCCTCACCCATGGAGAACCCAGCTCTGGGTGATGCAGCTGCTCTTGGCCAGGCCTTTCTGTATCTTTAATCTGTGAGCTCTGCTTTCCCTTCTCTTTGCTGCACACTACTGGATACTGCAGCTGTCTGCAGCATCTTCTCTCCGGTCAGATCCCAGGCACCCACTTAATTTCCCATTAGAGCTCTCTGGCTTGACATTAATTGGAAGTTTGGGGTCAAATATTATTCAGCTGGCTTTAAAACTGCATTCTTTGTTTTCTCGGGAATAACCTGTCATCTTTCATACACTTTTATTGCCTTTTTGGAAAGAGATAATTGATCCCTTATACTGTGCTGCTGAATGCCTCCTTTTCCTGCCCTATCCTCGTCATCTGCTTTCAATAGCATATGATTAATATGTGCATCATGTTCACTGGGCTATTGATTCCAGCAAATGAGAAAGTACATATTGTCATTATGTTTAGATACATTTCCAGGAGGCGGGGATAAGGCGGCCACCCAAATTAAGACTTTTGCTTTGATGCAGAATCCAGCTTTGTGTCATTCTCATGGGAAAAGCCAGTAGCAAGTCGCGTGCTCTTACTGGCAACAGGAGCTTGCACACAGCCACTGTGGCCATGCCCTGCCCCTGTGGCACTGGCTGTGGACAAAGTTGGCCAGGGTTTACCAGGATGCATGAGTTAGAGCTGGGGGAGTTCCCCTCTGTGCCTGGGGACAAGGAGCTGAGCGGAAGCAGGAAGCAGCTGGCCTCAGCCCCTGGCAGCAATAAAGGGGAATCAGAGCCAAGTCAGAGCTTCCCACTATCGTTGTCTAATTCCTACTGCCCTGAGGGCAACAGCAATATGAATGTATAGGGGAGACAGGAGGTCCTGCAGCCCTACTCTGATTCCTATTTGATGCAGATGGATATGTGCTAGTGCTAGGGCACAGTGGGGCTGCCAGGGTGGTGTGATGGCTGTGCTCATGGTAGAGAGAAATGGTTCGGATCAAAGCATTCATCTGCCTGAATTCTCTTGATCTCATCTGTTGCCGGTAGCCTTGCCAAACAAGACAACAATATGATCAGCCTGCAAAGACAGCTTCATTCCACTGTCAAAAGCTTCTGATTAGTGAGATCAGATGTGAAGCCTCAGATTTAGATTTCAGTAAGACTTCCCACAATGAGGTGAGAACACCAGTATGACCCCACACACATGCTCTAACACTGGGAGGAGGCAAGAACTACAATTCAGCTGAGATCTAAGAGTCCTGTAATTTGCCAGATTGGTCATATTGTAACTCCAGACTCATCTGCAGAATTAATTATGCCACATTTGCAAATCACTGTAAAGCCATTTTCATCTGCACAAAAATTATAGTGATATTTCCTCTTGCTCTCAGCTCTGGTGAAAACAAATTTTCACATCTTCACTCTAAACAGAGCTCACTAGAAAAACACCTTCCAAAGCCACCTGTGCAGTATTTCCACACTGATCTTAATGAAAACCTGTCCATGAATGCCATGAGTATCTTGTTATTTTGCCTTTTGGAGGATGATCAACTTGTGTCAGGGACAATGTCTCCCCATGCACACCGATGTGAAATACTGGGAAAACCATGGGCTTTATGCACTGAGAGGTGAATGTGGAGCTGACATGACTGCAGACCAGGGCCAGTGCTGGGGAGCACTTGTCTGAGTGTTCTGCTCCACAAAGCTGTGCACAAAGCGCTGTGTGAGAGCCAAGAGCTTAGACAAAACCCAGTGCTTCTGTTTTTCGCTTGCTTGAAGTTTAGTAAGGGTGACCCAGGATTTTAATCAGGGTTATGTCTACCTGAGAGCAGATAAAGAACTAAGGCAATAAGCAGACAAGTCTTGCAATAATCTTCTGAGAACTATGCGGGGATAATGCACAAAAAGCTTACAGGAATAATGTATCCAAAGGTGCTTTTCAATCATTACTTAATCTACATTCGTATAACACTGAGAGGCTTTATAAGTGACTTAGGCTGACAGAAACCTTTATATTACACCCATTTATCTCAATATTGTTCCTTGCTCTCAAATTTCTGGTTATAAGGACAGTTTCTTTAAATATTCCTAGCATTCTTTTCTTGCTACATTATTTCTCTGTCTTCAGTATACTTTCTGTACTTACAGATCTGACTTGTTTGGAGTAGATAGTGCAATTTCTATTCTTTTTCTTTGTGCCTCTATGAAAGTGATATATACCAATCCTTCAACCTATTTTAGATCAGGCTCCAAAGGAGCTTCATAAGAAGTTTCTGGATATGAATATTCAAGATAATGAATTCAGAATATCCCACCCCAAAAATACCCAGCAGGATTAACTGAAGATTCCTGGCTTCTCTGAGCACCCTTATGTATACGTGCATTAACTGAGATACTCATAGAAAACTGACATATGCAAAGCTAATCCTATTAGTTAGAGGGATGTTACATCAAAGCAGTCACTGCACAGTGCTTCCCCAGACCTGGTGTCACCTCCTCAGTTCTCTGAGTTGCCTTCTGCTTGTCTTGGGCAGCATCCCACCATGACTGCAGGTAAGAACTGCTGCCAAGGAGGAGAAGAGCAAGCTGAACATAAAATAGCAATTCCTCAAAGTGCTTTCTGAGCTTGCAGTAACTTGCAGTGCCACCCTCTTCAGCCACAGATGAAATCTTCACCTTTAAAATGGTTTTATTCTTCAGAATAAAATCACCAGAACTGCAGAAATATTGGGAGGGGAGGGGGCAGGGAAAGGGGGAATTTTACTGTTACGAAGGGAAGGTAGCCCAGTAATAAAATATTGTCACACATTTTGAGGAAAATAGACATAATCTGTAAGGCCAAAGTAGCTTCTGGTGTCGGACAACCCGTAATTAGCCAAATATCCTGAAAGAGCTGGGCTCCTGCTCCAGTTCACCAGTGTCCTGGGTGGCCAGAAAATGGGGAGAAGTTAGCATTTCTGAAAGTTATGTGTTTGGTTGGTGTTATTGATCAATTTTGTTATATTGACTGTTTCTCTTGATTACAAATTTTCAGCTTTTCTCTGTTAGAAAGTGGATATATTGAAGACTGCTTAGTGTCTGAAGATAGATTGGATTAAACTTGCAGAGTACTTGCTGGGTAAACTTTGAGCATGTGAATTCCATTTTGGTTTCCAGACTTAGGCAAGTGCTTATGACTGCTGTGGCTGTTTCCAAGCCAAAGAGAAATATTTTTATTTATTTCAATGCACCTGAATTACAGCCATGCTGAGTAAAATGCTTGGTTCTTGTGAATTGTTTCAAACTAAACTATTTGCCATGCTTAGTGTGGTATTCAAGCTTGTGGCTCCTCACATCTTTCTAAAAATCAAGCCATGTACAATTGACAGAGGAATAAAGATGATCGTGAAGCATGAAGCATTTGTTGTAGGTGGTTATTTTGTCTTTGCTTATGCTGATGGTCTTATTTCACCACCTGACTTCAGAAAGAGTAGGTCAGGATTTGTACAGAGTGCAGGAGCAATTCCCCCTCCACCTCCCCTCCTCTGGCTCAGAAGAAACTGTTGTTATCAGAATTTCAGCAGAGGAATTACAATGATAAAAAATTGAGCCCACAGAATATGTTCGAGCCCTGGCCGATACAACTCATGTAAAAATCAAAAACAACCTTCTCCAGCCATGGTCCTTTGACAGAAATGAGCACTACGCACAGACTGGAGAACAGATCTCCAGTATTTATCACCAGTAAATATAAACTCTGCCAGTCATGGAGGCCTGCACTGATTCTGAAACGGGCGTTCCTGCCTCTCTGGCAAAGGCTTATGAGGGAAGGAATAGGAATCCTATGCAGATGAAGTTTTCTCTGATCAATCAATTTTTGTTTTCAGAAAGAATGAAAACAACTGTAAATCTGTCTCTAAAATGTTGTCAGGTAAATTATTTATAGTGGGGATCGTTTTCAGCCCTTAGAGACTGTAAAATGTGAAAGGCTGATTTCATCACACTCTGCCAGGATAGGCTGCAGGTGATGTCCTTGGGCATCATCTGCCCTCTAGCTCCATGTCAACCCCAAGAACAGGTAAGGTCAAGTATCTGTCAGTGTCTGACACCCAATCAGACACTGGGAGAACCCCAAACACTGCTACAGGTTCTGTGCCAAACCCACTGCTCAGCACTGTGTGCTGTTAGGGTGCTGTTCTGGCTGTCTCACCCCTACCTGGGTCCTGGTTAATGGGCACTGCAAACCTCATTTCAGAAAAAACTGGTACCAAGAAGTGCTGTGAAAGTGTCAAGACCAGCTCAGCTTAGGCACATCTAATCTGCTTGCTTAACTCTTTAAGGGAACAAAATTCAATCATATTCTTGAATACTCTGCCAAAAATAGTCAGTGAACACTGGAATTCAATGTAGAAGGGAAGAAACTTCTATTATCTTTGAAGCATGTTAAAATAGCATTGGTAGACAGTGGCTAATACCAGTTTTACACGTGGTGAATGGGAAAAGGATAACTTGAAATTTCACACAGCATTGAAAATACATTTCTGTTATCTTAAAGCAAATACTGGGTCACTTCTCACAGTACAGTAATTCAGAAATAAAACGGGTGTCTAAGAGGAACAATGGTCTCCTTTGCTCTGGAGGAAATGTTCAGTGAATCCTTTCCCATTTCCAAATGTGCAAGGGTCAAACTGCTGCTTGCCCTTATTTTGCACTTTCTGTAGGAGGCTGAGACTGCTCGTCTGAGCTCGCTCATCTGAGCTCACCAATGTGGGATGCTTTGAAGACAACATTGCATAGTACATCCTGCTGGGAAAAGCAAACCTTTGGTATTCCTCCAGGCATGGTTCTGTACAAAAGGCTTCTCAGGGAGCTGAGCTGCACTACAAATGATTTGGACATTTATCATTATTAAAATTCATATTAAGAAAAACTTTATTACCAGAACTAAACCTGAACTTTGCATTCAAAGTTTCAAACAGAAGGAATCTCAGCCACAGCCAAGCACAAGTTTAAACTCATCCAAAATAATTACTGTTCGACTCCCCAGTTCTGTTTGGCTTTTTTTCTTTTTCTGTTTTAAACCAATAAAATGCTTCTCAAGTTGTGTTTTAGCATCAGTCTTACTGACAGGAGCACTTCCTTCAATTATATTTTAGTCATGAAAGAAACTGTGAGCCTAGTGTAACTAGACAAAAGCGCTTCAAAATTAGAACCTTCCTCAATGGTCTCATTCCTGCTCAGAAATCTTTGTGGAAGCCTAAAGACCTTGCACTTCATAACAACACAATGATGCTTTGATGACATTTGCCACCCGGCTTCTGTTTCCCATCAGAGGTGTCATTCAGCTACACCATGCTGCATACCGATGGGAAAGCAGACGGAAACACCTCGTTGCTAGTTTGCTTAGAGGAGTGCTTCTGACAACAAATTGCAAACCATTTCACTAAATGGCCTTCATAGAAGACAAGACTTGTTTAAGAAGTGCGAAATAAGAACTGCATCCTTGGACAAGATAACTACTCTTTTCAGGTCAGTGAAAATTAGGCATATTAATAGACAGTTCCCAATTACTGCTTGCAGAGTTGATTTGCTCTACTTTGTCTTGCCCGAGGCAAACGGAGAAGTAAATCAGGAGAGTCCACAGAGAGCATCTTCCCTCTGCAGCCACCAGACAGCGCAGTTCCGACCACACAGATCAGGTCAGGCACCATCTCTTACCAACAGAGCTGGCATGTTGGTGTGATGTTCTGGGAGGCTCTGGGACCCCTGGGCATTGAGGATGTGTATTCATTCAGGAGGGAGATGCAGCAAAGAGGTCCTTTGCTTTTTCTATTGAAGTCTCCCTGATTACTAATCAAGATCTGCTAATTAAAAGATGCAAGGTTTGATAGAGAAATCAGTGCAAGCCACCAACACTTGTCTGAGTCTTGGGACAGTTTTCAATGTCAGGGGATGGTGAGAAATGAAGGGTGGAAGAGCTCTTAACCCAAGGAGCCCCAAGCTGACACTGAGCTGCTGGTGGGCAGAAGGGAAAGAAGAGTGAGCCCAGGGGAGCTCCTGTGGGGCAGCAGATACCCAAGGGGGGGTCATGGCCACCCACCAGCAATGGGGTGGTTCCAGGAGCTATTCCAGCTCTCCCACTGTCAACTGGCTCCTTCTCCTTGACTGTCCCAAGCTCAGCAGGAGTCCTTTGACCTCCAGAGCTGAGCACAGCCTAATTTAATTACAGCTGTAAAACTCAATGGATCTTTGATTCAGGAGTGTGACATTGAAGGCATTAATCCCTGGTAAATCTAGTGTTTGCAGCTCCAGAAATAGGAGTTCCCAGACAAAGACCACTGATTGCCTTTCAGGCCTGCTTCTACACACATGAGCTATAAGCAATTCTAAGTTCAAGTTGCTTTAAGTGTCCACTCCCGAGTGCACAGTTCAAACACTTGTACACTTCATTTTTCAGATTACTAATGACACTGAATTCAGTTTACTTATTCACTTGCAGTTGCTAAAGTAGAGCTGGTTGGAAGTTTATTGCTTAAACTCAGCTTTTGTTAGAAAACTCTGTGTTTAGACAGAAATGTGGAACTATTGAAAACTGAGATTGAATGCTTGTTTGCTTATGATATGCCTGAGAACTGTCCAGTTTGTCATTCAGGAACACTGAGAGAAAACTCAGGGTCTCTTTCAGCATGTTTCCTGGTTCTTAAGAGAGCTCTTCCTAATTCCCAGCATGCACCTTCATTGCATGACAGTGACTATTGCCCATTGCCATTATCACCACGAGCCTGAGGAGCAGATTGTCCCTTCTCTGCAGCATATTTTTAAACACGGGAAAGCTGCTGTGTTAGCTTCTTGGCCATGTCTTTTCTGGAGTGGACAACCCCTTAGCTATTCAGCTTTGATAAATACTGGCTGAGAAGTTGTCCCACGCTTCACTCCAGGGGTGGGATGCTCAGCTGACCTAAGGAGCAACTGCTGCATGATGCTAGTCATTGGAGAGACTGTACAGTTTTTCCTCTGTCCTCTCTGTGTGTTTGGGTATTGACAGGTATCATGGTAAACTCTGGCGCTTCACAATACCATTTTTTGTGCTTAACCAACAGCCAGCATACAACCAAAACTTGCATGAAATAAAGGTCGCTAAGGCTTAACTTCAGATGAGTCAGATGCCCTATTCCCATGAGTACTGACTACAACTGAGTAGGCAATTTTTTTTTTTCTTTAAATATAATTTTTCAAAAGTTGTTGCTTAACACAGATGTGTCATTAGCTGCATAGCAAATGGGGCCATTTGATTCACAAGTTTTGATTTCCACTCTTTAGAAGTGCAACACTTCAGCATAGGATATTCATCTCTCATAAGAGGGGTTCAAACTCTGTATCTCAGAATCCTGCTGGGATTTGGCAGCTTATTTCCGTGAGATGGCTGTCAACAGTGGTGGAATTGATGATAGTGTTATGAACAACGTACATCTGCACATTACCCCTTGATGTGTTAGGCGTGCATATATCACACTTGTAATGAAATTAATTAGAGAATGGCATGGGATCCTCATTATAAATATAACAACACATTAAGCAGTCCTGTCAACTATTTAATGTGTCACAATCTCAGCAAACCCATTTATTTCAAGAACTTCAACTTGTCTCAAATTGCTAAACATATCCTCCCATTTAAACAGCTCGCACAGTTCAAGTGATTGACTTGTGAAATAACTGCTGCTCCAATGATGGTGATACTTTCTTTATTTTCACATCCTTTTAAACTTCATTGTAAAACCTTTATCCCATTGCCATGCTTATTGCTTCAAATTTTCTTACACTGTCCCTTATTACTTAAATAATTATCCCTTTGCATTCCTTGCCAGCATAACTATCCAGAACAAACTAGATATGTAACAGTGCGTGGCTCAACATGTGTTTCCCACAAGAGCTCTAAGATGGGAAGGAAAGGTGGCACGCACTTACCGTCTTCCAACAGCCAGTCATGCTATCAGTAAGTGAAATAGTTATCTAGTTAGAAATAGAGAACCAACCTTAATATTTAGGCATAGAATTATGTATGGTTGTTTAATACTGCTTAGTAGGATTTCTAGGACATTATCAATTATATAGCATTAACTGAATTCTGCATCACAGCAGAAATCTGCCATCCATTATAAGGGGTGTATCGCATCCCTGGTATGATATGGGATGTGACATACTCACTTCATGCCATGCTCTTTGACCCAAGTGTCTGTAAGGTTGTTTGAGAAATAAGTCCCATTATCTGACTAAATCCTTTCTCGGAGCCATGTTGCCATATTCTAGTTTTTGACTTGGATAGAGTTAATTTTCTGCCTAGTAGCTGGTGCAGTGCTGTGTTTTGGCTTCAGTCTAAGAACAGTGCTGGTAACACACCAAAGTTTCAGTTGTTGCTCAGTTTGACTTACCCCAGTCAAGGATTTTTCAGCCTCATGCTCTGCCAGTGAGGAGGAACACAAGAAGTTGAGAGGAAGCAGAGACAGGACACTGGACCCAAACTAGCCAAAGGGGTATTCCATACCACAGCAGGTCATGCCCAGTATATAAAGTGGGAAGAGTTATTCAGAAGGGACTGGTCACTGCTTGGGTCAGGCTGGGTATCAATCAGCAGGTGGTGAGCAACTGCACTGTGCATCACTTGTGTTTCCTGAGCTTTCTTTCTGTTATTCTTGTTGCTGCCTATTATCAGTATTGTTATTGTTTGTATTATTTCTATTATCACACTATTTTACTTAATTTCAATTATTAAACCCACAGGTTTTATATTCTTACAATTCTCCTCCCCATCCTGTCAGGGGCAGAGGAAATTAGGGGACTGTCTGTGTGGCACTGAGTTACCAGCTGCTGTTAAACCACAACAGTCCTTTTTGGCACCCAGTACAGGGCACTGGGTTGCAATAAAGACAGATCTGACCTGAGCATGTTAAAACAAAACAGATTTGTTGCAAGCATTCATTGTATTGCAGTAGCCAACGGTCATAGCGTTCCCAGAGTTAGTGTGTGTGTGCTCACTGGTACTACACTTGTCCTGTCTGCTCCCTGTGGTGATGTCTGTCTGTGAGGCTCAGGTTATCACTGTTGCGCTCTGGAGCCGGGCTATGATATGAGACTCGCAGGTCACGGGACTCATCCGGTCTGCGCGCTCGGGGCTGCCGTCACCGTTGTTCCACGGGAGCCATCTGGTGACAACTATGAACAATTGCACCCTCGGCTTCGGCGGGAGAGCCAACCGGTCACAGGAGCGTCTTACTGCGTCCGTGCGTCCGTCCGTCCGTTCTTCCTTCCTTCCCCTACCCTCGTTCTCCTCCAGGATAGCTGCAGCAGTAATGTTTGACTAGTTTGTTCCGGATTGTGCACTTGTTCGGGGGTGAAATTCCAAAATGCTGGAAATGCTCACTGGCCTAGGTACTTGCCCATACTACCCCACACACCGTAACTGTCCAGTGTCTGGGCAGATCTGAGTGGCTGTTTAACCTTAAACAAAACCTGAACTATATGCAGCACCATGCTGGCTCCTAGCAAAAGGACCAGGTTGGTTTCAAGAGTGCTCAAGGGATATTCAAAATTATTAAAAATTATCAAACACTACTGTATTCAGCCTGAAGGAGAATGAAGCTGTTGCAAGGAAGGAGTAGAGGAAAGAAGAAAGAAAGCTGCAGGAAGCTGTCTTCCTCATAGGTTGGCACTCAGAGGAGAAAAGACAAAGGTGTAATTATTAATAGTTCCCAACAGATGACTTCCAAAGTACAGAGATTATGACAATGCTAAGTACCCATATCAGAATTAGTTTCATGAGCAGTATTTCTACCATATCATAAAGCAGTATTACAAAGTACAACAAAATTATAATCATAGCACAGGACCCAAGGATAATAAACACAATCACAGGGAACACATACTGCAAGTATGATATCACATAACACAACCCTACAAACAAGCACAACAACTCTGAGAGCAAATAAATCAATGCCATGGCCAGGGACTATTAAACCAATACAGTGAATGCTCATAACAAATTTGTTTTAACATGGTCCAGTCAGACCTGTTATTATCTCAACCCTTCCAGGCACATGCTGGGAGCCAAAAAGGGCTATCAAAAACACAGCACTGTACCAGTTACTAGGAAGAAAATACACTCTATCCCAGATGAAACCAGGACATGCTGACAGCCAAGGCACCTCACTTCCAAAGCCATCTCTTTCATTTCCTTGACTCAAAACTTGCTCAAATTTTGTCCTCAACATTTGAACTTAAAGGCAATCTTATGTTGTAAGATTACCTTCTACCCATTTCTTTTAAGCAACAACTTGCCTTTGCTGCTGCTTGTGCTATTTGCAGCTGTGTTCATAGCACTTTCAGCTTGATGATGAATAAAAAGTCTACAAATTAACCTCTTCCAGGGTAATGATTCCCCAACTTCTAAACAGCCAAAGAATTTGGATAAATAACCAAACCAAAACCCAACAGCTCAAATTCTGAGGTTTGCCTATTATCAGCCTCAAGTTAACATGCAAGCAGAATTAAAGAAGAGTCAAGTAATGCAAAGTGTGAGGCAAGATATCAATCTGGTAAAACACAAAAATAAATACACTCCACTCAGAGTCCACACACATTCCATTGATCCAGCATTTTGCTATTGGTATGGATGTGTCATTCAAATAAGGTGCATTAATCACTGAAGAATACTTCCTGAAAATTAAGTGTTTCTACTCAGACTCTCAGCTGCAGATCTTAGGAGGTGGGCTGCAACACCGTGCAATAAGGTTTCCAAATTACTAGCAACTAGAAGCTGGTCCTGAATGCATAACAAAAACCGAAACAGAGCCTGATGCTCTGTGTGTGAAAGATAATAAACAGTAAATGGGCCTGCATACCCGGGAGACTGGAAACATGCTGCTCTGATACGGCAGAAGCAGTACCTTGGAATCATAGAATAGTTAGGGTTGGAAAGGACCTTAAGATCATCCAGTTCCAACCCCCCTGTCATGGGCAGGGACAACTCCCACTACACCATATCACCCAAGGCTGTGTCCAACCTGGCCTTAAACACCACCAGCGATGGAGCATTCACAACTTCATTGGGCAACCCATTCCACTGCCTCACCACCCTTACAGGAAAGAATGTCTTCCTCATATCCAGTCTAAACATCCCCTGTTCTTTTAAGTTTAAACACATTACACCCCTTGTCCTATCACTACAGTCCCTAATGAAGAGTCCAACCCCAGCATCCCTACAGGCCCCCTTCAGATATTGGAAGGCTGCTATGAGGTCTCCACACAGCCTTCTCTTCTCCAGG
>JAOEHY010029967.1:0-17543 GCA_025447955.1 Psilopsiagon aurifrons | reverse complement strand
GAGCCAGGTGGGAAGTCTGTGTTGGAGGCAAAAGCTGCCTCCTCATCTCCAGCACACCCATGCAGCAGAGGAACACAACAGTTGCAGTTATGCATTCATTTTCTTACTCTTTCACTGTCTGAACCAAAATGACTCTGTATGGCACCATACTCAATTACATTACATGTGACTTTCTGCTTCCCTGAAAGCCATCATTCCTTATCCATCAATGTAGAATTACACTCAAACTGAGATTTTACAATTCAAAATAAGTAGCCCAAGCTCTGTAAAAACCTCTCAATGGCCATGGTTAGGAGAGAACAACTCACTCTCTATGACGCAGGCATGCTTTGGTCAATAAATAACTGAAACTCATTCAGAAGGAAGGATATATCCTGCTACTGGACTTCTTAAATCAAGTCTGAATTCAGAGAGGTAACTCAAGGCCACGGTCTGTGCAGTGGTATCTGGAAAGCAAGTACCAGACACAACTGCAAAGTACAGTATTAGCTCTGAATCCTTTGAGTTACTCTGAGTTTACAGCAGTGTAGCAGATGTAGTAACTCAGTCTTCATTCTATAAACAAAAGATTCGTCACAGTTACCTTGAGTGCCCCTTTGCCACATGAATGAGTTGGTACATACGCAGGATAAAGTAACACAACACAAGGTGTAACTTTCTAGTAACCTGTTTTCCCTGGGAGAGAACCTCTACAGGAAAGGGCATTCATTGATCAGGATTTAGGAGTCGCTTTCTTTCAAACGTAAAATCCCAGACCTGTTTTGTTGGAAAGGACCTTAAAGCTCTTCCAGCTCCTACCCCTGCAACGGGCAGGGACACTTTCCATAGAGCAGCTTGCTCCAAGCCCTGTGTCCAACCCGGCCTTGAACACTGCCAGGGATGGGGCAGCCACACCTTCTCTGGGCACTCTCCAGCCAGCGCCTCAGCACCCTCGCATGAGTGCTGAATTTCTCCAGTGAATGCAGTTCATGGAATTCTCTGCTGGAATGGGAGATGACAGCAATCTACTGCCACATATACTGTACCAACATCTATCAAAGACATGAATGGTGCAATGCTGTCTGAAATCAGGATGCTTGCACTCTGAAAAATCATGGCATCTCCTACCTTCTCCTCACCCCTCCAGCAACGCAAGCTGACTCAGCGGCTCAAGGCTGGATGGAACACGATATACACTTGAATCCTCACAGTGACAAGCTACCGTACCCCGCCAGCACCGTGGGGCTGCCTCCGCACGAGCACAGTGTGCCTGTCCCAACACAGCGCTGCTCCGAACCCCCCTCAGCCCCATCCAGGTCTGGAGCTCTCGACACCCGCTGCGAGCAACACCGCGGCTGTAGCAGCTGCGCCGATCCCCCGCGGTAGTGCTGATGCCGCCGGGCAGTGGGGGGCAGCGAATGGACTCAATGCGGGATCGGAGCCCCCCATCCCCGGGCACCGGGAAGCGTCCCGGAGCGGCCCGGCGCGCCAAGAACAGCGGCAGGCCCCGCCCTCTCCGACATGGCCCCGCCCCCTCCATCGTGGCCCCGCCCCCTCCTGCTCGGGCCCGCCCCTCGCGGGTCCGGAGGCCGCCGGAGCTGTCTCCGGCAGCGCCTGCGGAGCGTGGGGCTTCGTGCGGGGCCTTTGTGCTTCCGGCGTGTGTGTGTGCGCGGCGGGGCCGCGGGGAGCAGCCGGGGCCATGGCGGAGGGCGGCGCGGAAAGGGCCGACGGCCGCATCGTGAAAATGGAGGTGGATTACAGCGCGACGGTGGACCAGCGGCTGCCCGAGTGCGAGCGGCTGGCGCAGGTGAGCGGGACGGGGCGGCCCGGCGGGCTGAGTCATGGCGCGGGCTGCGCTAGGCCGCGCTCGGCCGCTCCGTGGCACCGGGGCTCTCCCCGCCGGGAACGGGGGAGG
Source organism: Psilopsiagon aurifrons (assembly GCA_025447955.1). Lineage (NCBI taxonomy): Eukaryota > Metazoa > Chordata > Aves > Psittaciformes > Psittacidae > Psilopsiagon > Psilopsiagon aurifrons. The sequence goes on along the minus strand of JAOEHY010029967.1, from coordinate 15,649 downwards.
TCGGGGCCGCTCCATCGCTCCTCTGGCAGCGTACGGGAGGGAGGCGAGAGGAGAACAGCGCGGCCGACCCTGTCAGGTGCTGCTCTGGACGTGCCCCGGAAGGCTGCGGTGAAGGGCCGGAGCCGTGGCAGGCTGATGGGTGCGGGGCGTCTGCTCTGCAAGCGTGTGCACACCCATCAGGGCCACCCCGGGATGGCTTTTTGGTGCCCCGGAGTGATCACACATCGGGGGGATCTTAAGGACATTTTTGAATCGTCTGGTTCTGTAGAGACCTCATAACAGGCAGAGTGGATTTGCTGTTAGGTTCTGTCGCAGTAGGATGGCATCTGATTCTTTCCATGCTGTAAATACCATCCTTTATCCACATCTTGTTGTGATTGACGCATTGTTCTATACAGCGTATGTAAGATTCGGAAGGCAGTAGTCTTAAACTGAGTAAAATGTGTCTGACGCTATCTCAAGGCTGTGTTCTATGGAGAGCAGGCACAGGTGTTTTGTTCCACAAGCACAGCTCTGCATGAGTGTGGACACCACGACCACGTTTCACTGGTGCATACCACGTATTGCTTTGTGGCAGTAGGAGCACTTCCTTGACAAAACATTGCATCTAGATTAAAAGGTCTCGGTAGGGTGGGTGTATTTTCGAAATAAATCTGATTTTCTCTTTTTTTTTGTAATTATTCTCTAGTTTCTAACCATTTTGTTGCAGCCTCACAGTTACCATGGGCTGTTAAAAATTCTCCTGTTGTCATAGTATCCCAGACTGGTTTGGGTTGGAGGGGACCTTAGAGCTCATCCAGTTCCAGCCCCTGCCACTGGCAGGGACACCTTCCACTAGAGCAGCTTGCTCCAAGCCCCATCCAGCTTTGCCATTTTAAATCCAGTGTAAAACATCAGTGTTCTTTTTTACAAGATATTGGTAGCAATTACAATTTAGTACTAAAAGTACATTGTGGCATTTTTAGGTTCTCTAAAGAAAGGCAAATACAGTTCTCAAGCCCCCAAAAGCAACACTATTACAATTATAGAAGATAGAGTCATAGAATAGTTAGGGTTGGAAAGGCCCAATTCCATGCTTAGACAGTAAAACATGTAGTTTATGCTTTCTGTAATACTCTGTAATTAAGGTATGATGAATGTGGATGGAAGTAATAGAACAATTTTTTGGCCAAGGTATCTAATTACATCTCTGTTCTCATTGAAAGCTTTGGTTTGGCTAGGAAGAAAGGAGTCTTCCGTCTAGCTGGGTGAACGTGAGCTGACCTAACCTGCCTGATGCCTGTCTGTCTTGAGTGAGAAACCTAGCAACCTATGGCATGTGTTGGGCAGAAATGGAACTCTCACCTTTCCAGTTTCATCTGTGTGTAGAACCTTATATTTAAAGTTAATACTGTGTATGGTTCTTTTTTTAAGGGGAAAAAACTCCTTTATAGTACACCCGAAACTTAAATGAGTGTGCAGGCTGGTCTGGTTTCTGCTTTACATCAGAATTGGGGCTACTCTCAATTTAACTTGAAATGTGTTCTTCACTCACTGTGGTAATTCTTTTCCTATCACATTAGGAAGGAAGATTGCAAGAAGTAATTGAAAACCTTCTCTCATTGGAAAAACAAACACGAACGGTAAGTAGCATGTGGTGTCCTACACCCCTCCTGTTCCACTGCATTCAAGTCGTGGGGGGATTTGGAGTATAGCGTTTCTCTTCTGCTGTTCTTTTCTTTAAAAAGAAAATCAGTGAGGCTAGGAATAACCAGGTTTTCTCCCTTCATAGAATTGAAATGCAAGGTCTGCGGGTTGTTCAGTCCATCATTAATATGCTCTTTGGTTTTTACAGGCATCCGACATGGTCTCCACATCCCGTATCTTAGTTGCTATAGTGAAAATGTGTTATGAAGCTAAGGACTGGGATGCCCTTAATGAAAACATTATTCTTCTATCGAAGAGAAGAAGTCAGTTAAAACAGGTGAATTTAGCCCTTTGAAACAAAACTTACATTTGGATTATGTATTATGGATCTGACTCCCCCTTGTGTCTAGGGACTTTCCTGACTTTGTAGCACCTGCCTGAATGTATTCTTCTTGGCTTCTGCTGAGGTTTTTTGGCAGGTGTGTGAAAGCCAGTAATGAAACTGGTGTCTGGAGTTTGTCTGTCTTCATGTGGTGCCTCAGCACCATGCAGTCCAGCTTGTCATTCTTGGCAACACAGCTGTGGCTTTCTGCTTTCATGCGTATCAGTGCTTTTGGACGGTGATTCATCTTTACGCTCTTCTGCTTGAAGTCTGAGTTCTATGTTGTTAATTTTCATGTTCACATGAGGTGTACATGAAACAGAATTACTACAGTTTGCTGTGATCAGATAAGGTATACGATTTACATGCTTGCTTCTGAAATTCTCTCTGGAATTCAGTTTTGTCTCAGACACGGGCTATCAGGATAGCTGAAAGCACTTGCATTTAAGAGGGTACAAAGTTTATTGCACTGTGTGTTTAGTTTGACTTAATGAGAAATCAGCAATAGGTAGTTTTAATGGCATCATTGCTTTTGCTTTGGGAAGAAAAAGGTCATATACTTAATGGACCAAAACATTAGGAGTTTGTGTAAAAGTCCAGTACAGTTTAGTTCTCTCACTTGCTCAGGCTGGCCAAAGACTTGGATCATTTCAGCTTTCAATTCATCGGCTGAATTTTCCTCTTGGGGAAGAAGGTTCTAGAAGTTTCATCCTGCTTTCTTTTTTTAGAAGTATGTATTTTGATAATAATTGTAACAGCTTTGGCTGCATTGTTAACAGGAGAACATATTCCAATACCTGTTCTTGCCACTGGAGGATACTTGCTTATTGGTGTCTCTTTGGGAATATGCAGAGATGGAAAAGCATCAGTCAGAAATAATTGCCCCTCTTCCTTACCTTCCTGAAAAATCTACAGGTATCCTAAAGAGAAGGGCTAGTGCACACCCTTAAAAGAAGATACACTCTCCTTCAGCCATGCAGGTCTTAGGGCAAACAGGTAAATTTGTCAGTCCATGTGAGAGCTGTGTGGATTTGGCAGAAGTGACTTTTAAGGTGAGCGCCATGTGGGATGAATTGAGTATCACTGGAAAAACAGATGTGAAAAGTGATAGAACAGCATCACATTTGACTTGTAGCATCAGTTGCTAGCAGCATTTCAGACAGTTTTATGAGTCAGAACATTCTTACTGAAACGAGGCTCTTTAGTTTGATAGGAAACTATTTAGTACTTATCTCTGAGTGTTATATTTCAAATGCATTTGCAAAATCTAACCCCACAGTATGTTTTCTGTTCTGTTATTGTTCTAGGCAGTTGCTAAAATGGTCCAGCAGTGCTGCACTTATGTTGAAGAAATCACAGACTTGTCAGTCAAACTGCGCTTAATTGACACATTGCGTATGGTTACAGAAGGAAAAGTAAGATTTTGTTTTAAGACTGAATGTCTAACAGGTAGAATAAAAATGTTCACCTTCTTTAAAAGCATAGCTTCTTAATGTTATTTCTTAATCTTGTACAAATAAGAGCAAAAGTAATACTTCAGTTAACCCGAGAAACCAAGTAGTATATTACTTTTCAAAGGACTGCAGTCACATTCAAGTAATGTGCTAAAACACTGGTCGTATTTCCATGATGTATTATGTTTGGATGTATTATTAACAAAATAATACATTTCACAGTTCTAAAATGACATTTATTTTTCACTTGAAAAATGTTATGCATTTGAATTTCTAAGAGAAATGGGCAGCTTTAGTTTAATTTCCTCTGCACTCAGCAAGGTGTTACATACAGTCATGGTAACCAGAAGGTGATATCAAAACATTATACCAAGCTAATTGTTTACATAACATTCCTTTTGCTTTAAGAAAATAACTCTAGAATGAGGCAAATTTGTGTTGTTACGGCTTTTGTTAGTAATCAAGTATTGTTGATGTACAGCTGGTTAGGAGTGAGTAAAACAGTGCAAACGGTACTACTCAGTACCCAGTAACCACAGAAGTCTGAACTTTGTTTTGATGTATTTCAGGCAAAATATTTAATACTTCATTCACAGAGCACATCCTTTAATCTTTGCTTAAAGAACGGTGTTAGATGTTACTTCTAGATTAATTTGGTCCAAGTACTTCTGGTGCATCAACTGTCCATCATGTTTTATCTGTGTGTGTTGTAGATAGTGTCAGTCTAGAGTATGGAAACACAAGGAATAAATTGGTTGTATGACAACATCAAATAAATGTCTTAGTGGGGTTGCAGACTTAAGAGTTGCACACTTCCTTAGAAAATTCCAGTGTTTGAACTACGGCTTCTGCTTTCAGATATATGTGGAAATTGAACGTGCTCGCTTGACAAAGACACTTGCAACAATAAAAGAACAGAACGGCGAAGTGAAAGAGGCTGCCTCTATTCTGCAGGAATTGCAGGTAACGTGCCTTGTCACTCAAAATCATGTCATCTTTTAGATGATCCTTTAGAAACTTCATCAGGTACATCTGCAGAAATGCCTGCAGTGAGATTAACTGTTATTAGTGAAAGTGTAGTTCAGTTTTAACTGGATTCGCTAGTCTCACAGGTTACTTCAAATATTTCCTACTTGGAAAAGAGATTTCAATTCTCCAGGCAGTGCAATGAGTTCAGTGTTAGTGGATTCTTCTGATTCTTTTCTTCATTTTCACTTGCTTTTTCTGTTTTGTTCCCCGTTCTCCACCCTGACAAACTCCCACTCTTCTTGCCAGTTAAGACTTCATTTGATTTGACTTTGACAGTGTTAAATAGCTATGTTTTCATTTTAGGTGGAAACCTATGGTTCAATGGAGAAGAAAGAACGTGTAGAATTTATCTTGGAGCAGATGAGGCTCTGTTTAGCTGTAAAAGACTATATTCGGACTCAAATTATCAGCAAAAAAATTAACACAAAGTTCTTCCAAGAAGAAAACACAGAAGTAAGTCACTGGAGGACATTTTCTCCCCCTCTGCCCTTCCCAGTTTTAATCTGTCATGCCTGTCTTCCGGTCCAAGTGTATTTGAATCCCTTTCTTTTCTGGGATCCAGTATGATCTGTGGAGCTGTATTAATTTTGCTGTTTTCTACCGTTTCAGAAACTAAAGCTGAAATACTACAACTTAATGATCCAGCTGGATCAACATGAAGGCTCTTACCTCTCCATCTGCAAGCACTACCGAGCCATTTATGATACTCCATGTATCCAGGCTGAAAGTGAAAAGTGGCAGCAGGTAAAGAAGTATTACATACAAAATGTATTTTCAGGTGGCAAATACTCATTTCAATACCAGTTCAATTTACAGAAGTGAAGTAGCTCCTCAGTCTGTTGTTCTTGGGGTTTCTTAATGGCTGTGTTAACAAACTGGTTAGTTGAAAACAGCTGTAATTTTCTGCAAGATGACATCAGTTTCACCTAAACTTTAATACACTTGGCTTAAGCCTTTTAAACTCTTAAGGTCTGTGAGAAGTGTTTTCAGTTCCTTTGTTTAATTATGGGAGAAAACCCACACTCTTTCCTCTTAACAGGCACTGAAGAGCGTTGTTCTCTATGTTATTCTTTCACCCTATGACAACGAACAGTCCGATTTGGTGCACAGAATTAGTAGTGACAAAAAGCTAGAAGAAATCCCCAAGTATAAGTAAGTATTCTTTCTAACACACAGTTCTTGGTTAAAATAAAGATTGTGTTTCTCAGACTGGCTGTGCAAGTGGAAACTGTACTGAGTCTGCTGTCAGCATCTTGGAATTTAATGCTGTGTGAAAAGTAATGCAATATTCATGATTGTGCAAGTTCTACATTAATGTCCCTTAATGAGAGAAAGATATTTATTAGAAACACAGTCTGACTTGAGCTGCCCTGATAGCGTGAAGTATTCTATTAGTGAAGAACAATAAATACTAACAGAAATAAAATGAAAGTGTATTGAAGTACTTGTTTGATCTGTTTAAGTATGAAATGAGGTTTATTAAGACAGGATTATAAACCAACTTTACTAAATCATTTAGAGACCTCCTAAAACTATTTACCACCATGGAATTGATGCGATGGACTGCCCTAGTTGAAGAATATGGGAAAGAATTGAGAGAAGGATCCCTCGACAGTCCTGCAACAGATGTTTTTGGCTGCACAGAGGAAGGTGAAAAGAGATGGAAAGATTTAAAGAACAGAGTTGTGGAACATGTAAGTCTGGCAGTCTTTAAGCACTGTTCACTGCCTCAGCTAAAAATGCTTTTCACTTGCCATATTTCAGTTACAAAGAGAAACAAAAGAAGTATGTAGTAAAGCAGCAGATAGTTGCCTTGTCCATTTGTGTTCGTTTTCAACGTTTGCTCATCTACCTTTATTGATATACCTATTGATAAACTCATTTACCTCTATTGCTAGGTATTTGGCACAGTTGCCAGAACACAGTGATTATATTGCACTTAAATTGTGAGATTTAGCATTCACGTTTCAATGGAGCAGAAACTTGAAAGTCTTGTTTTGTATTAAATTTGAAATTTATCAATCGATTATTACGGAATAATTTGTCACGTAGAGACCTTTATACCTCTTACAAACAAAAGAACTTATGTTCGTAATTACCTCATATACCTTATGCTGGACGCGGCTCTTAATCTGTTTTTAACATCGGCTCTTATATTTTTGCAGCTTGCTTCAGTTATTTTTTGCACGTAACTCTCTACTCTGAAAACTTTTATTCCAGAATATTAGGATAATGGCTAAATATTACACCAGAATTACAATGAAGAGAATGGCACAGCTCCTGGATCTGTCTGTTGATGTAAGTGTTACTTTCCTTATCCTTCTTTCATAACGGGTGCAGAAGTGTACATGTACATGTGTTTGTGGCAGAAATGTAAGCAAAGTTACGTCCTCTTTGAGTTCTCGTTTTTGCTTGGAAAGCTCTGTAAGTGATGCCATGGATCATCATTGCATTGGTTTACAGACCATGCGGGAAGATATAACATTGTAGAAGTACAGTGCTTGGTTCACAATTCTCAGGGTTCACACTTTTGTGGCTATGGATATAGTAGCTGTTATTGTATCACTATATGGCTGTCTTTGTATTATTCTTGTAGCTCTCCTGGCTTTGTCATTTGTCCTTCATCCCCTGTTTATGTTACCAGCGCTTTTCAGGTCTTACAGGGAGAACAAAGTGTGCTATAGTAATATATAGGGAGCATTAAGTGAACTTCGGTTCATTGGGTTCTTTTTATGAGAAGGAGTGTAAAAAGTCAGTAATAATATTGATCCGATTATTTGTTGCTTTGCTCATCAACATGAAGACCTGAGTGTATTTTCATGCCTTTTTGGGAGTTAGAAAACTGATGGGTTTTTTTAATCCAGGCAGAACCCAGTTTCATGATGCACATGCCCATAAGGCAAAAGCTGCTCTTAAAAATTCATTTATATACAACATCTCATTTAAGTGCTGGAGCTTTGTGTCTTGTGTTTCAGTGTTAAAAAGCTTTTGTCAATGGGTAATGAAAACTGACTGAAGATATAACAGGTTTTTGGTTTCTCACCTTTAAATGTCCCTGTTCATAGATGGTTGTACTTTGGGGACATGGGCAGGAGTAGTTTTTCTGTCATCCCCCTTTGTGTTTTCGAGAGCTTTCCAAAGGGATTCATACATCATGGCATATTGGTATTTCAAGCGCAAATGAAAAGCTTTACCTTACTTCCTTGTATTTAAATCTGCTCTTTTCCGCAAGTAAACCTTGCTTGACAGTAGCAGTAATTCACAGATTTTCTTGTGCCTCTCTTGTCAGATGGCTTGTTCTGATATCTGTGTAGCCAAGTGTTCCAAAGTGTAAAAGTCTGTTGGTGTAGTATATTAAACTTCTGATTTCATGAAAGGTAATTACCTTGCAGTGCCAACGTGTAATATTAATTGTGTAGGGTCTTAAGTACAATATTACTATAGCTGTCTTTCTATTAAGTGGAAAGAAAATCTTGTTCCATGCTTTACAGCTTGGGAGGAATTCTGATGTTTTATAGATAAAAATGCTTTTTTCCTGACTTAGTGTTGTTTGTCTTTACAGGAATCGGAGGAGTTCCTGTCTAACCTGGTAGTCAATAAGACCATCTTTGCGAAAGTAGACAGGCTGGCAGGAATCATCAATTTTCAGAGGCCGAAGGACCCGAACAATATACTCAATGACTGGTCTCACAAGCTCAACACACTCATGGCCCTTGTTAACAAAACCACGCATCTCATTGCAAAAGAGGAGATGATACATAACCTGCAGTAAGGTGCCTCAGTAATCTCAGTGCTTTTAAAGAAGGCATAAAATGTTGATAATAGAGACTATTATTCCAATGTGTGTATGGTTTGTTTTCTCCTTGTCAGGCCTTTGTGGTCTAAAATTTAGAACATAATTCTGGAATTCCTGTTGACAATTAAGTTCCCTTGATTGTTCTTTCAGTTGTTAAATGTTTTCGCTACAATTGGTGAAAGAGCATAATAAAACTGTATTGCCTGTATAATAGCAGTCTTGTGATTTCTTTTTCATGTATACTTGTATCTATCTAACACATAATTCTGTGGTTATTCCATTGCAGGACTATTTGTGAGGCTGTGATTGAGAGGGTATACTGTATATTATAAAATCCTAGGGTTTTGCAGTAGCATGCGTTGAGGTAACTTACAGTATTTATTGTTATGTCAAGATAACTTTTAGAACAAAACTCTGGATGTTCATGCTTAAGAATAATGCTGTTTTCTGTGATTTGGGACTACAGATGGACTTTAATTCTAAACTGACTGAGAAATCTACTTGAACTTTGCTTAGTGCAGGGCACCGATTTTCAGGTTTTTTGGTAAGAGTTTATTATGGATACAAAAGCAATTATGCAATTAGCTAAGATAGTACTTCAGAACTGCTGCTTCTCATCACTGAATGTGTTACATTTGGAGACGCTAATGTCCTGTTATTTGCTTTAACCTACTTGTAATGGAGGGAAGCTGTACACTTTCCCCCTTGCGCCTGTTCTGTCTTTTTAAGGAAGTAAAACCATGTCATGAATGTATAGTAAGAATCAATGGGACCTACTGAGTTTGCTCTGGTTTCTAATGATAGTTCATGCTAGCCGTAACTAACTATTCTGTTCATAATTAATTAGGCAGAGACTGTATTGTAAATGATGTACTGAGGTGTTTACAAATCTTGTCTCTTTAAAAGCACACTGAACTTCATTCACACCACCACTCTCAGCACAGGTAATTACCATATGAATACATAGGAAACCAGGGAACTTCAGGCAGTGATTGTGAGTGAGGAAGGTTTGTGGAGGGTCAGGAAAAGACTGAAGCTTTTAAGCAGTGATTTCAATTTGAAATGCAGACACTGGACATAGTTCAAGGGAAATTTGGGAATGTCTTTTGGGAGGATTGTAACCTTATCAAGCCATACCAATCCAGCTGACTGCATTTAAGCAACAAAAAAAGCAGCTGAAATATCAGTGAGGGAAGGGAGAAAGGGGAGCAGACTGTTTACAATGCCTAGGATGCTTAGCATCTGCCTTCCTAAACTGTACTATGTTCCCAGCTGCATGAGCTGTGTAAAGTCTTGTCACAACCATGTCCGAGAAGGGGATGTACTTGTACCTGTGCAATGTTAGACTTAGCATGAGCAAAACTGGCTGTTGCTGGGGTGATGAGCAAATTCACTTCAGTTCTGACATCAACTGGAAAAAAAATCCATCTGGAAGCAAAGGCAAGTGGGATCAGAAAGGGGGGCAGTGAGTCATTGGGGGAAGTGAGAACTTGCATCTCCCTGTTCTTATCATAAACCTTTTTCTTCAGTTGCAAGTCTGGACCAGAATGTTCAACCCCAAGTATTTAAGCTTATGGCTCTCTGACACTTCTACCAGATACTGGACCTGTTTCCCCAGCCAACTCTCTTTTCCCTTTTTATCCTGCGGTGGAATAGTTCAGTGGTTTCCTGACCCTACTTACTGGGGTTCTTGTGTATCTTTGAACCTCTGGCCTAGCTATGTCCCTTTCTGCTGCCTTTGTTTGCATTTAGAGCACAAGTTTGTTGGTGGGAGGAGATAGTTTCTCACCTCACAAATATCTTCTGCTGTCAGCATTGGGAGGAACTTAGAATCACTCTTACCTCAACAGTCCAGGTATCCTTAAAATTCAGTTTAGAAGGATTATGAAGATTCAGGGCCTGTGGTCACACCAAAGATCCACAGGGATCAACCTTTTTGCCTTTTGATCTGAAACAGATTTTTGTCCTCGCTGAGTTCACTTTGTTTGACTTGGGTGTCTTGCCTTGACAACATACTGCCCAAGGCAAACTCCCTATCTAACTGTCCTCAAGAATGAGACAGACTGGTATGTACCTTGTACTTGGTGCCAGAAGCAAGAATCCCTTGGGGTTTCCCTCCCCACACATCAAAAAGTTAAAATAGGAGTTTAAAAACATTGTAGAATGATTAAGCTGCACAGTAAGCCCAAGTGAGTGGAAAAGATTCCAGTAATTTATTTAGCTTGGAGTCTGGGGGTTGGGGTTTTATTTTTTGTTTGATTGGGGGTTCTTTGATTGCTTTTCTTTTTCTGGCAGACTATTATTAATGCAAGCAAAAGGAGCGTATCTTCAGTGTGGAAAAGGTTGCCACAATCAGCTTGATAGGAAAAAAGACAAGCTGTAAACTTCTGGTGCTAGTTCATCTCAAGAATGCAGATATATGTCAGATGCAACTCCTTCAGGAGCAATTTAAAGGTCAGAGGCATGCTGGCTTCTTAAAAAAGCATTGAGACTGAAGATCTTTGATCTTGACAATGTGGGATCAAACTATTGCATTAATCTGGACTTTATAGTTCCTCAATGTACTCTCAATATCCCCTCCTTATTGCTGTTTGCATCTCAACAGTCTCCTTTTGTGGATCAAAAGAATGAATTAGTTTGAATATTACTTTGTTCTAGAAAATGTATGTGTTTAAAGAGTCCACGTTGAAGAAATGTTATCCTTGGATAATTGCAAAGTAAGATTAAAGTTGAGATCATTTGTTCATTAGAGGACTCTGGAGGAATTCCAGGGGAATTCTCATGTTGGAAAATCACTACTTGCTACTCTTCAGCTTAATAATCAGGCATTCAAGGCTGCCTGGAAAAACAGTTGGCTTTATTGTTTAGGAAGACTAAGAATTGCTGTTGCTATCTAACCTGAGGTCTGCCACTGGCTTGTTGCAGCAGAGGGTAAGTCACGTCACTTCTGTTCATTTCCCATGATTGCTGCTTCTGAAGGAGTTCAAAAACTTATAAACTCCAGTGTGCAGAGACAATAAAAACAGTGCTTCTAGTGCTGCAGTCAGCCTGGAACTTCTGGTGAGAAAGGTCTCCTGTTGTTCTGCTTCTCAGAGGTGGAAACTGCTCAGGATGCCGGCTGGGATGTTAGGCTGCAGGGTCAGGGAGGCAATTCAGTGCTCAATGTGTTCTATTATAAGCTTACTACTTTTGCATGTCAATTGTATTGGTGTTACTTTTGCATGTCAATTGTAATGGTGTTTTCTGTATTCTGAAGTTAGATACTATGAGTGGCGCTGACTGAAACCTGAGTTTTCTGTATTGGAATTCAAGAAATACCAGTTCCCAGAACCAGGAGTGAACTTTATCACAGAATGAAAAATTATTTTCTCAATTTCCTGGGAAAGCAGAAGGCTGAGGAGAAAGAAACAAAGCAGCAGTGTAGGTCTGCAGTAATAGTTTTGTTTTGAAAATGTAGAAACCAAGCTATTGCTGTGATTCCAAGTGCGCAGCTCACGGGTGAGCCAGGACTCTAGGGCTTTTTGGCTACCAGCTCTCCATTAGCCCCAAAGCAAGTGAGGGTTTCAGAGTTCCCAACTCTTCCAGAATTTGTGCCACACCTCTCAGAGCTCTGCTCAGATCTGAGCTTCATGGCAGGGAGCCTAGCAGCCCCAAGTGGCCCCAGGTTTTCAAACTCCTGTTTTTCTGGCAAGGAGCCTACATTCTCCAAGGACCTGGGAATGGCTCCTAGCTTCACAGAACAGGGAGAAGCCCTGTGAACAGGCATTTACAGAATCCCAACTTAGGGGTAGGGAGACTGGATGCATTAGTGCCTTCTGTACAGGACTTCCATGCAGTTTGGGTCACTGGGAGGTGGGGCTTTCCAAATGTTTTTTTTCAGCAGGAAATTGCAATTTTCAGATCTGAAAGGTTTTGAAATCCTAAAAAATGTAGAAGTGGGATTGAATTTGGTGGTGTTGCAGTTGTTGGAGGGGGGTTTGTTTGTTTGTTTTGTTGTTCTGTTTTCATCTTACCATTATAATGAGTCCCTAGAAACATCACTGTTTGGCTCTTGAGGATCTGAGTCCTGTCAAGCCTCATGATGCTGAGCAGAGATTGTTTTGTTCCTATCTCATGCCTCCCCATTATGCCTTGGGCATTTTCTTACATTTGCAACATACTGTTGCTTTTCTTCTGCTCCCAGACTCCATGTGACTTGGTCTCCTTGGTCAGAAGCCTAGTGCTGTGAGCTCTTCTTGTCATGAAATCCCATTAGTGAGCACAGCACATGGGGATTCCAGGAACTTAAGAAAGCCTGAACAGTTCTGGAAGTGCAGTCAGCACATAACACATGTTTCTGTGCCTAGACCAGTGCTGAGTGAAGACCTAGCTTGTCATCTCAGCCTTGAGTTGTGAATGATGTGTCTGATTGCAGTTGGAAGCCCAAATTACAGTTTCCACTGGGTAATACAATTCAAGGAGAGAGAAAGAGACATCTTGTGGAGCTCCCCCCACAGTAGCAGCTAATTTTACAAGCTTATTTCATTAAATTATCCTTTAATACTGTACTGAAATGTGTCAATAAAAGCCACAAGAAGTCTTTTTCTTCCCATGTGGTGTATGACCCATTGCTAGCGGTGTACTGTGCCCTCTGTGCTGTTTTAATAGAAGGGGCCCTGTAACCAAAGTTTCTTTGCATTAAGGCTCTCTGTATTTGGGATCTCTTAGGCCAGATGCTATATGATTTGAACTTTAAGCAGAATTTCCAAAGGTAATGAGTGCTTGGAGCCCAAATTTGGTTTGGACCAACATTCTTCTTCCTGTCTGATACAGAAAGACTATGAAAGAGCTTGAAGGGGGCACTACATGCAAACAACACAGTTATTCCCATCTTGCACGGAACAAAGTAGTGCTTGGCAGCCAATCCCAGCTAGAGCTTCTGGCTCTCTAGCCTCCGGCATGTCCACTTGGGGGTTATGCAATGCAGTTAACCAGTCTACAAAATAAAGTAAAACCTACTTCATATGGAGCCTAAGAGGTTTAGTTTAAGAAACATCATAAAAAGCAGTGGGTGGAAGGGCACAGTCTTCATAATACTGTGTTTTATACACAGCACTTTTTTGGAGTTGGGGGATTCCCCTGCTGCCATAGTATTTCCCTTGCTCCTTTCTTGGCTCTTTCTGCCCTTGTTTTACAGCAGGCTTTGCCTTTCAGTACTTTCAATCTGGGCATTTTAAAACAACAGAGACAGGTAGCAATGAAATGGGTGTCCCATTGAGCAAATCCTTCCTTGTGTAACTTGGCCACCAGCTACACAACTTTTTTCCTAGCACAGCGTAAAGAAATACTGTCAGAACAAATGGATTTAAAAGTTAATGAGAGCTTACATCAAAACTAAACACAGCAAATTTCTGCCTCACCCCAAACAGAACTCCAGAGGACATATGCGATTTTTAGATGCGTACACACATAGAACTCATCCTATTTTCCGCTGCTCTAAAAAAGAAAATCAAGGAAAACCTTCTTTTCATTTTGTAACAGAAAATGTCACCAATAATACAGAAGCTCACTAGGAAGCAAACATCCAGCCTCCAAAATCAAAGAACTAATTCCAACAACCTGGCCTGATAGAGACACAAAGCTAGTTACATCCTAAAAATGGATTCACCTTTAGCTGATTCACTGTAACTCCCTGGTTCTTGCACAGTGCTCATGGAAGCGGCTCTAGATCATGTTGGAGCACGTCCTTTGGGCTCCGACAGACCAGCAGGGATGGCTGATGGCTGCAGAAGTGCTTCTGTCCTCCCGCAGTGGAGTCTCCTAGGTTGAGGCTAGGACCAACCACACTCCCCTCCAGCATGGCCTCAGGCAGGGCACTGGAATGATTAACAACACTCCCAACTGTATTTATAAAGTCGAATTAGAAGTAGACTGATTTAAGTCTGCGCTGCAAATGCAAAGGATTTCTTTCAGTTTATTTCCTTCTGCATTTACATTTTTTTTTTTTTTGCAAGGAGCTCTCTCTTTATAAATGCATTACTGATGAATATTGAAAATAATCTTGGGCACAAGTATCTTCTTGCAGTGGCAATGCATCAGAGGTTTGGCTGGTGGTTATTCTTCAAAGAGTTGGGAGGCGTAACATGTAAATTTAAATACAAATGTATTTAGGAAAATCCAATACTAAAATGATCTGGATCTTATAATTATTTTAATTAAAGTAGAAGGAAAGTTTTTTAAAGACATTGCAATCCTGTTCTGTTGATAACATTTAGGCTGTTTTCCCCCCGATTTCTCACCCACTTCGCCCTGGAGCACAATGGCCTCTGCATAGCGACAGGCACCATCCCCAACAGCCTTGCCTTGGAGAATCCAGCTTGCACAACCATGTATGTATGAACAATCGATTGCCAAGCATCTGGCGCACGCAGCTAACAGGGAAGGTTACCCTGTGAAAAGAAAACTGTTACGCAAAGCAGTTTCTGGAACTCATGCGCAGCCAGAACCACGTTACCATCGGTCCTTGGGCAGAAGGAGGTGGGTTTGCAGAACACGATGTGCAAACGGGCCCTGTTCCATCGCCTGGCTGCAGCCTCTGCCTCCGGGCCCAAGGGGCTGCGAGTGTCTGTAAGGGCAGGCAGTAAGCAAGCAACCAACCAAAACCCCAAAGCCCAACTAACCCCAAAGCCATCAGAACAGTACAAACACCGCGAGAAACACGCATTTCAGCACAAGAGGACCCTGTCTCACAGCTCACCGGCGGCACTCTACGCGTGTGCGCAGCTCTACCCCGCGCTGAGGGGCTGCTGCGTGCACGCAGAGGCAGCGACACGACTGCCGAGGAAGGGGAGGGGGCGAGAAAAATAAAGAGAAAGAAAACACCGAGCACAAAACCCACCCCGGTGCTGCCGGCTCCCGGCCCGAGTTGCGCGGCACTGCCCCCTCACGCCGCCGCCTGAGGGGAAGAGCCGTGGGCCGGGGTCCGCCTGCCGCATCGTGCCGCGAATAGAGCCGCGGGTCCGGGTCCTGGTCCCGGTTCCGATCCCGGTTCTGCCCCCGGTCCAGGTCCCGGTCCCGGTCCCGGCTCACCCCCCCGGCGCCCTCGGCCCTCCCCGGTGGCCGCCGGGCCAGGCCGGGCCGGGCCGGGCGCAGGGCGGGGGAGGGCTTTCCCACAATGCTTTGTGGGGACGTTGACAAGTGGATCCAAGATGGCGTAGAAAGTAATGACAGGTAAGTCAGGACTTCCCCGTTCGCCCCCCGCGGGGGCCGGGGCCGCCCGGGCCCGGCTGGCGGGGGGCTCCGGGGAGGCCTCGGGGGACCTTCGGTGACCCGCGGCTTGACCGAGCGGCCGAGCGAAGGGTGCCGGCCGGGCCGGGGGCTGAG
>JAOEHY010029966.1:61750-91538 GCA_025447955.1 Psilopsiagon aurifrons | reverse complement strand
GGGGCGGCGGTGGTGGGGCCGGGGCGCAGCGGGCGAGGGGAGGCCCCGTGAGGGCAGCGGCCCTGCCGGCACCGCCCGGCGCGTCCCGTGCCCTCCCCGGGCCCAGCTCCCGGCGCTGACGGCGGGCGGCTCCTCTCGTCTCCGAAGAAACTTTTCCGTGGCGGGCGAGGATGGATTCGTGCGGTCTGGAGTACTTCTGCGAGCAGGTACAGCAGAAGGACGTGGCCCGCAGGATGCAGGTCGGGCAGGAGCTGCTGGAGTACCTGAGCGACCCGGCGCGCTGCTCCGAGGTGGAGCAGGACCTGCAGCGCTTGGACAAGGTGATCGACGAGCTGACCGCATGGGTCAACTCCAGCAACTTCAAGGTGAGGCTGCGGGGACGCTCGGTGCGGGAGCGACCATGATTCATCATGGCAGGGCGGTGCGGGGCTCCGCGCTGCTTCGTTATCGGATACGAATAGGAATAAAACTGCGTTTACATAGGGTTTTATCTCTGTTCCGACAAAGGGAAACGCGGATGTTTTTGGGGGCTGTGTGTGTGCTGTTAAGGTTTGCTTATTTCTGTTCCTCTGCTCTGAAACAAGCAGCAATGTGAGTTTCATTTTTGCCTTTATCGCTGGTTGAACGTTTTTGGACGTAATCTCAAAACTAAACCAAACCACACAACTGCTTTACATACTCGAGCTGCGTTTCTTATTCTGAAGCGAGATGAGTGATGATTTCTTCCCTCCCCCCTCCCGTTCCGTGCTCTCTCTACTTGGGTGTAGCGTTTCCTGGATTGCCATGGTTTTCTGTAGGCCGTAGGAGTGCTGTCTCACCGGGTTTGTGCCGCACCGGGCGTGTTTGACACGGTTTAATGGACCATTTGCTGCTGGGGGGTTCCCATTGGAAGTTTTGAAGCTGTTTTCCCGTCTCCAGGTGACTTTCCCGGCCGTGGGAAGTTGCGCGGTGCCTCCGCAGCCGCCGATGATGATGATGACTCACGTTTCGTGGCGTGTTGTGTGTGAGCGTTTCAGACCGAGCTGCCGCGAAGCAGCCGTTGCTCCTGCACACTGCTCCTGTGATACGTGTCCGTAGTTGCGACGCTGGCCAGCTGATAAAGCGACTGACAGCGCAGTTTTATGACCGAGGGCGGCCGTGTTCGCAATAACGAGTTGTGTTAATTAATTAATTAACGAACTCGGCGTGCCGCTGGGCCGGGTCCCCGCTCCCGTCGGCTGGCGGCGGTGTCGGGCTGCGATTGCGCTGCGCTCTCTAAGCCCGGCCAGGTCCGCCCTTCCCTCCGCGTTTAGAAACGCGGCGCGGGTCGGGATGTGGAAGGGACCGTCAAGCTCATTCAGTTGCAGCCCCCTGCCACGGGCAGGGACGCGTGTCATTAGGCCGGGTTGTTCCAAGCCCCGTCCAACCTGGCCTTGGACAGTGCGGGGTTGGGGCTTGTTCCCTTCTCTGTCTTGCCTTGTAGGATAAGTGATTTACGCTTTGGGCCTCTGGACTCAGTGTCGTGAGGTTGTTGTAATGTTTTCCCATCTGCTTAGCCTCAGGAGGCAAATATAGGAGTAATTTTGGGGCAGATTGTTCATTAAATGGTTTTTTTTTTTTTTTTTTTCAGTGTTAGCATATAGCACATCTAAGTTTCAAGTTCCCTTCTAAGTCTCAAAATAATAAGGCTTAACTCTGTGTGATTACTTTGAAGCATGTTCTGTCATTAAAGGAAATGTTAGCTTGTTAAAATAATATGGGCTTGCCTTTAAATTCCTCATCTGGGGTCAGTTGCTGGTGATGAGTGGTTGCTATGAAACCTACAGAGGTTTGTAAAGAGGACTAGATATTACTTAACAAGGTAATAGGGAAGTTTCCTTTTTCTCTTTTAAATTGTCAGAATTGGCTATTAATTCTTGAAGTCTGCTTTTCAAGAGGAGTGTTTCATAATGCGAAACATTCTGCTTGCTGCTCAGGTAAGGTGATAGGGCTCCGTGGCTGTGAGGACTGCAGGACAAATGAGGATGTGCAGCACTCCAGATCACAAGCCTCAGTCGTGCAAGATGAGTTTTAAAAACAACTTGCATAATAACTTCAATATTTTTGTTACCTCTTCTCTCTATCCATTTACTGGGGGCTCTTTACATATACAGTGCTCTATTTCAAAGCATGTTATGTGCATTATATTAGTTGCAGCAGCGCAGGATCTTGGATGCTTTGCTCATGATCCATTCCAGTATTTCTGGCTGTGGTGGCAGCATCTGCTGCTTCAAAACAAAAATACTCTGGAAAACAGTGCTTTGCATCTTCTGTGTGTATTTTATCTTATGCAAGCTCGGGTGTAACTTTAAACATTAAATCTGAGTTTGCTGTTAAGCTCAGTACCTGTATGATATAATCAAGTAATGAGTGCCCCAGGTTTGCATTTATTTTTAAAGAAAATATTCAAATAATCAATATTTTTTTAGTAATTTGTTGGTGTCCTTTTCCTTTGCTGAGTGACAAGTGGGGAATACTGGAGGGAATTTACAGTGTAGATGATTGGTACGGATGATGAGGGAATAACTACTGTAGCTTGGCCTGGATATGCCTTATCTTGCTTTCATGTGTAGACTGCATTCTTGCATACAGTGCACAGTGGTGACTACACTGAAAGAGAAGATGCGTGATCTTGGAGCTCAACTCTCAGGCTCATCTTTCTGCTGTACCTGAGAAAACTCCATAAAATGCCACCTTGGAATGTTCTGTCTCACAGAACCAAAAGGGAAAGGGACTGAAGGGAATAGAAATAGAATAGTTTTGGCAGACTTGGTAATGAGTGGGGAAAAAGGGAAGAGATGCTCAGTAAACGAGTGTGGACAGTCTCTAAGGTTGAATGGACCTGTCTCAAACAGGTTTTAGTTCTCCAAATAGTGCTTTTAATTTTCTGAAGTTTGCAGCTCTTTATAGTGGTTTAATAAACAACCTGGCAGTTCCAGCCTAAGAAAGCAGATAGCAGAATTTCTGAGTTTATCTAGCTCATCGAGGTGGAAAATGCAATTACCTGCCTGAGTTGCTGGTAAATCAAAAAGGTGGGAGTAAGAACGTGTTGACTCATCTGCAAATGGAGTTCTAGTGGAAGTTGGTTGTGGAGCACGGGGAGTAACCTAGAGAGAGATGAGTCATGAAAGGCTGGTCTTAATGGTGTATCATGGGGACCTGTGAGGTCTGTGCAGTCAGGATGAATTACCTTCCATGGCTGCTGGAAACTTTGCAAGGCCAGGGAGCATCTGGATTTATTTTGTATCTCATTAGAATGACAGAGCTGCTCACTGAACTAAATATTGCTTGCTTGGTGTCCTGGTGTTATGAGCTCATGTATTTCAGGTTGGTTGGGACTGACCTCTCTCCTCTTACAATTTAGAGGTTACAGTTTGGCTTGGGTTTTTTTGCCTGCCACAATGACTCGTTTCCAAAGGCTGTGAGGAATAGTGGAGAAACAACATAAGAGTGGTGAATTCTGAAAGCTTTCTGAGGACTAGGTAAATTGGATGCCAAGTATTAAGAGATGGGTGCTAGTGCTCTGCTGCTGCTCTTTGTTCTCCTCCAACTCTGAACTGTTTGGCAGCTTCAGCAAACTGACATAGTGCGAATGTTTGCCAACTTCAAGCAGTAAATTAACTCCCCATTCTGTGAGGGTATCGCAACTGATACTTGCTGGCTTTACTGGGTTAACCTGGATGTTCAGCTATGTGTACGGGGGTTTTACCACATATCTTCACGTCTCTCTGGTGCTAGATAGTCACTTGAAGCAATTGCAAGGTTACCTGTCCTTGTACGGTCTGGTGTGGGATGAAGAAATACTCTACTCAAGAAGCACCTTTGCAAGCTGTTCGCATATTGTGTTTGGCTTTTTTAAGCCCACCGAAATCCAATAGTTACCCTCATAAAATGTCCCCCACCTTTCAGTTCTTTATGCAAATTCCACCCCATCAGAAGTACTAAGAAGTGTGACTGAAGCTCTGGTAGTTTCTCAAGATGATTTTTGTCAGAGCGGTCGGCAGTGTTTGTGGCTGGGAGCCAGTTCTGGGTGTCTTACCTTTGTAGTCAGTATTTTAGCTTGGTTTATTCCTCAGCTGCAACAGGAAAATGGCCAATAATCCTAATAATCACTGGCTTTATGTCAGAGGAGCAGATTGCCATGCAGAAACGAAACATTGGCTATCTCGGAGTCTTTTGCTGATAGTGTGGATAATTGTTTGGTTTAGACAGATCCTTGGAATTATCTTTTATTCGATGCTCTCGGCAGAGTGAGATGTGTTCCTTTGCTTTGTTTGTCTCAACCCCGAGTACGGAAGGATACTGACATGCCAGCGATGCTATTGTAGCACTTTCGTATTTCCTTAGTTTGGCGAGTGGTTTGGTTTGCCTTCAGTTCAACAGAAGGCCGGCAGGAGGAGCTTTCGGTTGCCACAAGGGAAGATGTGAACTGCAGTCTTGCAGGTAGGTTGAGACAGGCGGTTAGGCTGTTTGTCTCAGGTCCTTGCGCAGAGAGGTTGCGGTCGTTATAACTTCATTGACTGCATAGAAGTGTGTGAAGTGGGAGCTGGAATTTGAAATGATTTGAACAAAACGGAGATGAGATCCGGAAAAAAGAGGCTCAGAAATAAATGTGACTGACGTCCCACATTTCAGTAAAGTAATTGAACGCAAAAGCAGGATGTGGGACATGGGATTAAGTAAAGGGCCTTAGGAAGAAAGTGTATGGGCTGGTTTTGAGCTGAAGTTGAACACAAGCCAACATATGCTGCGCAAAAGCAAATGCTGTATTGAGTTGTAGGACTAACTTGTGGGACAGAAAGCTGGAAGAGCAGAGGTCCCACCTCAACCTTTCTTCTTCAGTTACTGCATAGATCCTGGTATTTGCTTAGCCTTTCTTAGCAAATAGTGGTGATTTGAATGTCTTTGTTGGAGGAGCAGCGTTTGACTTTGAGCTCTTTGCTGAGCTTCATTATTCCTTATTTCAGATTTGTTTCATCTTGGCTATGTGGGAACCACTTTGCTTATTTCTATGCAATGAGAATGTGATTCAACCTGTCCATGTATGAGTCCAGTTTTAGTTTTCCAGCTCAAGTATTTGATTCTTTCTTAAGTAATAATTGCTATTTTTTCATGTATTATTTATGTTCTGTTGGTAGAGTATTAAATAAACTATTAGCCAAATAAACAAATCTTCAGAAGACAAGGGACACTTGCAATAAGTTTTAGTTGCTTGGAGTATAATTAAAACTAGTTTTGTCCAGCATTTAATTACGAATGTGGAACACGTAGTCTCAAACTCCCGGGCATCTCCTCCAGAGGTGGAACTGACAGTTCTCAGTAGCTTTGCAGCTTCAGTTTGTGTAATCCAGCCTAACTGCAGTCCCTGTTGAAACAGCAGGCGTGCTTCTCCTGGCCAGGCATTGCCACTATCACTCCTGAGACAGTTCCCTTTCTGTTGACGCTGAATTCGTTTCCCAGCATTTCAACAAGCTGATTGGACTGATCCTGCAGGAGGTTGAAGTGCATGCCAGGTCAGATGTGCCTGCAGGTCAAGAGGGAGAATGGGGTGTCTCTTTTAGCCTGCAGTTTGATTTGGGTGTGACTAGAGACCATTTCCAAGCTCTGTGCGTATGCGAGAGGTGCATCCTTCAGAATGGAGTTCACAGCAGTTGGCACATGAGCCATATGTAGTTCCACACGTGCTCATAGTGGTGGTGCCCGTTTGAGCAGTTTCTTTCCCTGGCTGCTGAATTGCCATGGTGTTTCTGCCTTCATTGCTCCAATGCGAGTGCTTGGGAGGCTGTGCAGTGGACAGGCTCAGGGGAGATCTCTGGCTGGGCAGATGCTTTCTCTGGTTCACTTGTTGCACTGGCTTTCTGGAGCAGAATACTCTTCAGCTGTGTGAATACTTGTCTCCTCACAGCAGAAGAGCTGATGCCAGGGGTACGAGTAAGTACCAGAACAGGAAGAAATCACTGTGTGTTTAATACAGTTTTAACAAAGAGGAAATGGGAAGGGAAAGAAGAGACCTTGGGCACAAAAAGGATTGAGTTCTGTTGGAAGAACAAAGTCCGAAAATAAAGTGATTTTTGTTCTTCTCCATCAACAAGCTTAGAAAGGTTTTCATGTGCAAGTGGGGGGTGGTGGAAAGCTTTTTCCCTTTTTTTTTTCTTTTAATTAAAAATTTATTTCAAATTTATTCTAAAGAGAAGAGCAGAACTTACATCTCATTGCCTTCCCACTGGGCGTTGCTGTTAAAGAGGCTCCGTCTTCAAACTTTCTGCACCGCAGCACGTAAAGTTTAAGCCAGACAATCTCCAAAAGAAAGTGGTTTCAAATGTAAGGGGTTGCGCCGCGGTACAGTTCTGTTTTATGCTCACTGTCCTTGGAGCAGTGTCTATGAGAAACATATGACTGTGGTAAAGGGAGGAATGTTGCATGTATGTGTGAAGCAAACTGTAGATATTCCTGTGATGGATCAAAGCTGGAGGCAGCGTGCTGTAGAATACTGATTGCTGTGTCGTCACAGGGTACAGTTTGGAGATCCCACTTTCAGTCTGAACTCAAGTCAGCTTGAAGATCATGAGAGATTCTGAAATAACAGGAGGGTGTAAATGGTTTTGAGTGTTACACTGACGTGTTCTTCAGAACCAGGTAAATGCATCTTCACTGGTGCTGGGGGGAGGAATGTTCTAGTTCCTAACTTGGGGGAAGGGCAGTAAACCAGATTTATTAAGTTCTGAAATTTTTATGGTGGCACTATGCCTGCTTGTTTTGGCTGCTGTACAGGAGAGGTCAAAACAGCAAGGACTTCCCAGATCCATGCTTGTTGAGAAGGAGCTCTGAGGGAACCAAGCCTTTTCAGTGCTGAGCTGTACTCATCAGCCTGTGGGTAAATCTGGGTGAGTCACTCAGTAATCCTCCCGTGGTGTGGTGACTTGCACTTTGGAGCTGGAATGATTTGTGCTTGGTCCTCACAGGAGGATTATGAAAGGAAGATTATCCTGGGAAGCTTGGTAGTCTGTACCACCTTTGAGACTTTGAGGGTTGCAGCTGATGAGTAGTTCTAACAGTAGCAGAGATCTGATACTCTCAGCAGGGTCTTAGCTTGTAGCCCAAATTATAGTTGCAGAACATGGCTTGGAAGTCAATAAACTTACATTTTCAGATAGAGGAGGCTCTGCATTTGCTGCAGAATTGCAACTCAAATCGTTGAGCTTGGAGCCTTTATGGTAAGTTGCCAGCAATCCTCTTTCCTGGCAATGTGAAGTGATGTGCTATACATACTACTAAACCAAAAGAGATGGTACAGATCTTGGATCTCTGGCGTTGTGTCATTGTACCCTTGAAGATGGAAGGAGCACGAGAATGGAACTAATGCTTTCTTGTCAATTAAGATATCTCTGGTATAGATGAACATGTGCGGCAGCTTCAGCAGCTGTGACTGCAGCTTCATCAGCAGAGGAAGCTGCCCTACTGATTCTGAGAGGGAGAATTGAAGTTCTCTTGTCCCAGGGAGAACGGACTCTAAGGATGACCTGGGTGGGACTGGAGAACCACTGGGGCTGAGGAAACAACCAAGGGAAATGGAAGAGCCCCTTCTGCCTATGGAGCTGGGGCAGGTTTTGGTATCTGTGCAAGCTTTTGGATTAAGGAAGGGGATGGAACATGGTAGATCTCAGGGAAGTGAGCACTGTGGGGAAAAAATGGAGTGGGAAACAGTAAAGGAGCAAAAAGCGATGGAGTATCCTGTGAAGTGGGGGAGAAGTGTATTCAGGGAGATGAGTAAAGAGAGCTACATAAGAAATTCTTCCAGGAGCGCTGGAAAAGGAACAAGCTGCAGAGCAAGAAATAGGCTCAATTTGTGATCACATTGTGGCTGGAACATCCCAACTTCACTGGAGAGTCTGGTCCTTCCCAGAGCAGAGGAAATATTTCTCAGTCAGGTTGCCAATTTTATTGTGATCCAAGAAGTCAAGGACAGTCCTGAACGCTGGTTTGTTAAAGAGCAGCTCAACGACCAATCAACTGCAGCTCAAATGAGTCTAAATTCCTTTTGTGAACCTTCAAATGCTGTGTTTGAATGCATTAAACAATACTGAGCTGATGAATTGGCCTCAGCATACAAAGGCCTTTCTAGGCAGCAGGCAAAAAGGCTTAATGAATGCAGAGTAAGAAAGAGATCCAATGATTTTAATCCGGGAAGCAATACATCCCTCACCAAAGTGAGTGGGAAGAGCCACGGTGCTGTTGTGAGGTTTTTCTCGCCATAGTGGAGAGCCTGTGTTGGTACAGCATCCCAGACAGTGTCTGCGGGGTTAGACCCTGTTTCTTACAGAGCAGCTCTACCTGTCTTGTGCATTGTTCTTGTTGGTTTTGTTTGAATGCTGCTCTCTTGATCCGCTGTCAAACCTTAAGGACTCCTTCCGAAGGGCTGCTTGGGTTGTAGGTACCAAGAGATGCTGAGACTCAGGACACTGTGTATCAAAGCAGAGAAATGTGCGACCTATTTACAAAACCAGTGAGGTGGTTTATTTGATGCCCTCTGTAGGGTTGTGCTTCAGCTGACTTGTTTTGAAACATGGGATGAAAGCCAATTTGGTAGCTAAAGCAGTTTCCCACTGCTTCAAGCCTGAGGTCCCCTCCTACTTTCTGGGGGTATCATGACATTTCTTAACCTGTTGTCATTTCAAAGTTGCAAACCACAGGGGGCTTTGCGTGAGCTCAGGCTGTGTGTGCTTTGCTCTTTTAAATCTCTGAGGTGCTGCTCTTTGGAATGGAAGAAGTCTTCAAGAGGTATTTTAGAAAGGAAATCAAATGTGTGGAGAAGAGGGAGACCCTCTGTAAGTACCTTTGCAGAAGGAAAGGCTGTGATTTATGCATTAATAGACCTCTAAATACATGCATAGAAAGGGTAGCTTAAAAGCTGCCACTGGAAGCTGAGTCTAAGGTGGAGCTTGTAATCAGGAAACAGAAGCATAGGAAAATGATGCATATCCAGAATGAATTCCTTACTGCATTCAGGCATTGCTTTCTAGGGTGAATTCTTGTCTCGGGTCTCATAAAGCTTGACAGTCTGGAAAAGAACATGAAAGGGGAGACTTTGATGTTACCATAAAAGCTGACTTCTGCTTTTTTTTGTCTGAGTTACCAATTACAGTATTCTGTTTTCTCACCTTCAGCTGTAGATGCTGTCACCTGCTGGCAATATATCAAGTCAGTGATGCCACCCATTTGTATTTGCTCTTCTCTGGTTTAGTATGTAATAAAATGGTGTGAATTTCCACACAAGAACTTGAACCTAAGTTTTGTTCCCCTTGCTTAAAAGGAGGTTTATTGTACTAATAACAACTTGATTACAATCCCCTTAATTATGTGGTTGCTTCAGATCCAAGGTTTTCTGGGGTCGGTATTTGTCTAGTTTCCTGTGGGGACACAGCTGATGGGATCCGGTGTGCGTGGGCCACGTGCATTCACATTCACCCCCAGATGGATTTTCTTTGGCCTGTTGTCTGCTGTGGACCATTGTGACAGAGAAGGATCTGGAGGAAACAGCATTGTCCAAGCGATTGTGGTTCCAAGTTGGAGGAATTTAAACAGCTGATAGAGGGGAGTGGCTCTGCTCAGGGCTTCATGGGGGAAAAATTCCTGTGCCTTAACTAGAAAATCCAGAGGAGAAAAAGCTGTTACAAAAGCCCAAGCATCGGGGGTCCTTCCTTTGGGATTTGCATCTTTGTGTGCAGCAAATTGAGCTAAGTACAAAGTGTGGGAAGTACAGTTCTGGTGTTCATAATGAACTGTGGCGGGGCATCAGGAATGAGGTCTTGGAACACTGCGCAGGGTAGTGTTAGGGTGAAGAAAAGCATCCTGGCTTGTTATAGTAATTTAGTTCAACCGGTCATTTCTGTTCACGTTTTTGCTTCTGTTAGTGGATGCTACTCTCTTACCTGGTTTCTGATCATAGATGGGAGCATCCTCACAACCGCAGCACTGTTTTGACCTGCCTCTTGTTTTCTGGTTTTTTCTTTTTTTTTATTTTTATTTCTATCTTTATTTTTTCTTAAAGAAGAGCAAATGAGGAGAAATGGAACTTCTCAAGCTGAACAAGCAGGTGGACAGATGGTGTGGTCTGAACTGCCAGGGGAGGCGACATTGGCTTCTCTCCCCTGTTTTGGGACTTTGGAAAACCATGTAATGACCTTAGGGGATGAGCTAAGTAGCCAGACTGAAGTAAGCTCTTAGCATCTGGAAAACTGTTTAAACCATGGAGGTTTCCTAGTCTGTGTTAGTACTTATGGTTGGGGGCTTAGTTTTGCTTTCTAAGTTGTTTGCTTTTTCTGAGTTGTATGCCTGCATCCCTCTCCTTTGGTTGTGGGTTGCTTTGGAGTTCTGCTTTCTGTGTTTGTTTTGCTAAGGCATTCTGGTTGGTTTGTTTCAGCATCTTAGAGATCTGATAGAGGAGGAAAGGCCTAAAGCTTCTCTATTATCTGGTTCAAAGGAACTTTGACTTTCATCTGATATCAAGTTTGACTTCTAGAGTCCTCTTTTAGAGGAGGGACAGAACTGCAGACCCTAACGTATGGTTTAGACAGGAAAAAAAGAAGCTTCTTCCAACTCCTTAGTTCTCATAATTATTAACTTAAATTTGAATAATTTGTAGTTGAAAATACAAAAATGTTCATAGTCTTTCTGGTTTAAGGCAAGTACTAAAAAACCTGAACTGCTCTGGTATCTGTAAATACACTTGGTCCATCCCAAACGTATTCTGATGACTTCGTCTTCATGAAAGCCTCAAGGAATTATCAGCTCTTATTGGAGCTTTACTTTCTCTTTGGGTTAAGATACAGTCTTCCAGCATGTTAACCTATGTCTGATTTCTTTAAAACATGTTCTAAAGAGTTCTTTACTGATCTGTCTTATGTATCTCATGCTTTTGTTTCAACAGGTAGCGCTACTGGGACTAGATGTTTTAGGTGCCTTTGTCGACAGATTATCAGGACGCTTTAAAGCCTATATAGGAACTGGTAAGTGAAATACACCTTTATTGTTAAAACCAAGAAGTAAAAGACATTCTCCTTCTTTGCCCCCCTGCCAACAGCTGAAGTCAAACATGTTGAAAACTTTCTGAGCTAATTATAATATAGTGGTAGACATCTTATTGCTGCTGTTGGAATTTGAGTAATTTTATATGAACTTTCAAGTGTTCATTTCTCATGCAATTATTGACTTCTAGGCTATGGTTGGGAGGTTTGAAAGCTTCCAGGAACATCTCTTCAGTGATTAGGTTCATGCTATATAGTTGCTCACCACTCCCATTCTATCTATGTACTCGCTTACCAGTCCCCAAGACAGTCATCTGCAAATTTCATTGGAACATAAGTGTTACCTCTAACTTGTGTTGAAGAGTGGAGGTTTTATTTGAGATCACTTTAATTAGAGCCTTTTGTCTGCTGAAGCCTGTGGTCTCTGAGGGTGCTGTGGTCTGTGTCCTGTGTGATAACTGTAGCTTTTAGTATCCTAATCTTTTTATGGGGTGCAAAAAAGGACCATTGTTCTTGTGTCAAATATTTACTTGGATGACGTTCAAATTAATGGATGTGTGTGTGCCTGAGTATGAAACAGTTGTGCTAGGAAGCGTGAGCAAATGATGCTGCCCAGCTCCTCTTGCTGGTGTCCTTGGAAAGAGATCGTGTTCCTGGAGCACTGACATTGGTGGTGTATCCCTGGCTGTTGCTAACAGAAGTTCCTATGGGAATGTCCTTTCCCAAAGGTTCTGTAACTTACATCTTGTTCCCACATCTGGGTTACCTCAGATTTTCTGCTACAGTGTTAACCTTCCTCTTCTTTCTGTGTCTACTTTTGTATTTAAGAGTTAAGAAACCAGCAACATCTGAAAGTTTAGGAACACAAAGTGTAGTTCCACAAGAAATTGTTCAGATTCACTTTAAGGCTGTTTCAGAGTGCTGCAGAACTACTGCAGTAGTGCTGCAGAGTTGGGATCTGTTGTTGCTGAGGGGTTTTCTGTGCTTTGTTCTGTGCTGGAGCAGTGTAAGGGCACTGAAGGTGTATTGTGCTGTACAGAATATTGATTTCTCAATGGTCTCTGTTGCTACACACAGTGCTGGGCTGCAGAGGTTTATTCTGTTTTGATTTATATTGTAGTGGTGTGTGTAACTGGAAATTACAGCAGCTTTATTAAAGGTTGGAAAGCTTTATTCATTTCTGTGGTTCTGTTTTAAGGGTGAACTACTTCAGAAGAGACTGATAATACTATTTGGGTTTGTCCCACTAGTTGAGTAGTTTGAGATGATGACCCTGCAGCATTTATATTTAGAAAACCAAAAGGAGTGCTTGCACTGGGTGACCGTGGAACATGTGTAGCATCAGTAGGCCTCTGATGCAGTGTATTCCACAAGTACTTTTTAGAAGAGCTCAGTAGTAGGGTCTTCTACTGAAATTGATCTTCTCAGCATCTTCAGAATCGAGACCCATGGAGTGCACTGTGCTGAATGTGCCAGTCACTGTTGTGCATGGTCAGCTCTTAGGCGAGCTTAACAGACACCAAAATGTTAGTCTCGGTAAAGGCACAACACAATCTTTGTTTTAGATGACTTTTAAAAGAGTGATTTATGGTATGAACTCTCTTCAGTAGCTTATAACATAATTTGATTAGCTTTCAGTTTTTGTCTGTGAAGCAGTCACACAAAACCTTCATTGTAAACGTCTGGCTGTGGGGATAGTCCAGGGCTTATGAGAGCAAGTAAAAGCACACTGGTGAGCAAGAGAGCTGTTTCCTTCACCAAAACTTCAAGACCCAGCAGCTTCCCAAAGCATGTTCTGTTGACTGCATCGATTTGGCTTCTAACATCGTCTGAGAATAACTCCAGTAGGTCAGACCAAAGTCTCATGTCTGACAGTGACCTGCAAGTGCCTGGAAAGACTTAAAGACCACCACAAGCACGCAGTGATAACCCCTTCAGTATATGATCCCCAAGCTGTCAGTGGCTTTGCAGTTTAGGGTAGCTGAGGCCAATGTCACCCTGTATTCTATAGCTGTATCAGGTTAGTTTTTGAGCACACACAGGCATTTGGCTTCTACAGTGTTCTGTAATAAAGCTTAATTATGGGAAATTTGGGGTTTGAGGCTGCCTGATAGCCTGATGTTTGCTAGGTGTTGTGTTAGAGATGAGCTATCGCTTCTTGACTTCTGGACCACCATCCTCACTTCGCAGATCTCTTCTGTGTCTGTCCTCTGCTGTCCTTCTCCCTGCCCTGGGTAACAGCCCCCGTCTGATAGTTTCCTGTATACACATGGTTCCATAGTTTTTATTGTTCTTGTTTTCCCTTTCAAAGCCTTTCTGTTGAAGGGCTTTGAGTTGAGGAAGCCATAGCAGCGCTGATGCAGTGTATGTTTATAGCAGCATAAATCTGTTTGGGTTTATTATGTGCCTATTACTGCTGTAATGATTAAGAACCTCTCTCTTGTTAGCTAGCTGCTTCCTGAAAATAGACCTAATATATTCATGAGACTGCTGCAACAGCCTGTTGTCTGTGATTCCTAGCAGATTTAGGGTCTGCTCTCCAGGGTGGTGTTGCTTCCTCCACGTGCCTTTATCACTGTGGTACCTTCCTTCCTGTAAGACCCCTTTTCTTGAGAACCATGTGAAAGCCCAGCTGCAGTCTGTCAGCTGAGTTGTTTTCTGCAGAGAGCTCTTCCAAGTTAGTGAGGTGCCACTTAGAACCACATAGACTGATTTGGGTTGGAAAGGACCTTAAGATCATCCCGTTCCAACCCCCTGCCAAGGGCAGGGATGCCTTCCACTAGATATTGTTGCTCAAAGCCCTGCTCAACCCGGCCTTGAACACTGCCAAGGAGGGAGTGTTCACAACATCCGTGGGTAACCTGTTCCAGTGCCTCACCACTCCCACCATAAAGAACTTCTTCCTTGTACCCAACCCAAATTTCCCCTGTTTGAAGCCATTACCCCTTGTCCTTTCACTGTAGTTCCTGATGAAGAGTTCCTCTCCAGCATCAACTTCTTTTTCTGTAATCTGAATTGTCTCCTCTGTGCCATAGATGACTGTGCATGTACTAACTCCAACTACAGTGGGTTCTTCACAGATGCCAGAAGAAAGCAGAATCATAGAATCGTTGAGGTTGAAAAATGCCTTTAAGGTTCTCAAGTGCATCTGTTAGCCCAGCGCTGCCAAGTCCACCACTAAACCATGTACTTATGATTAACGACGTTGAACGCTCTCTGTAGCTGACATCTGTGTTGTGGGGACTTGGACACACAGATTTGGAATCACTTTTCTAGTACTTATAATAAAGATGCTTCAAAATACTTTGCAAGCAATGACTCTCAGGGTATGTGTTAGTTCCTGAGATTATGTGGCTAACTGCTGGAAGAACTGGAGCAGATTCAGGAGTGTTTAAGCGTTACGTCTTTCAGTATTTAAAGGTGCTCCTTGTTCTGTGATTAAAAGACATTACATAAGCGTACATAATTACCCTGTCACCATCTATTGTCCCAGGTGATGGCAGTAATTAGTAAAATATATCAGAAATAAGAGTAATAGAACTATGGGCAAATGTAATGGCAATAGAGCTTACGGTAAAAGTCTGTACTCGGTTGCATTTGTGAAAGAAGTGGATGCTCCCCACTTATTGCCCACTTGCTATCAAAGGAATAAGAGAAGAAGTATAATAAAGGTGTAAGGACCCTGTTTGATATTTAGTGTGGTGTTCTGTCATGACATTTGCCTGCATATATTGAACTGCCCATTAGTCTATCATATGATTATATTGTCATTCACTTTCACATGCAACTTTCTAAGATACACTGCAAAATGTATTTTAGTTATCTGCAGACTAAAGGAAAGCTACTTGACATTTAAGGACGAAACACAGATACTCGTGTTATATTTAGGTACTTATATGTGTAAGTCTGAATTAGACACATTTTACACACAAAGCCCCCACGTGTAAATCTCTGTATGTGTGTAATAACACTTTCAAATTCTTCTGTGAAAAGAAACCAGTGGGCAAAAATACTTTTGGAAGGTTATTGTAGTGCCATATACTGAGATGTGAAACCAATCGCAAGTGTTCAAGTTCTTTCCCAGGAGGCTTCTAGAAGTGATAGAACCACCTTTCAATTAGGCTCTTCAGAACAATTTAGCTGTTCTTTCAAATTTATTGTTACAGTTAAGCCTTCAAGTACGGTGCCTGATTTATTTGCAAGTCCTTACGGCTGCTTTAAATGTGCATTAATATTTTGAGGGTGCTTGGGTTGAGAAGCAGTTGGGGCAAGAATTTGCAAGTATTTGTTAGAGTAAGGCTGCATTGACATAAGTGATGCCCAGGGTCTGGTTTTTTTGCTCTCTCCTGCTTACTGATTGGAATTTTGGGATAGAAAATACTTAAATACTCAGTTTAATCAAGAGGCGACTCTTCAATAAGTGGGTTTGATGATGTGTGGAGGAGTGCTTCCCTCAACAGTATGAAAGCCAAGAAATGCTGTACGATGAGCTGCCATGGATATATAGCACGTGGAAGAATGAGAGCTTTGGGTTCTGGGAACTGACTTTTATTCTTATACACATTTTATTATAGTTCAAGAAATGTAATTGCTCAGGTAACGTAAAGCAAGCTTTGTACTTATGTGAGAAGAATCTGCCTCGAAGGTCTCTTCTTGCACCTAACTGCAGGTCAGGTGTGTCTGATACTGCCTTTTCATTTTATTGCGTATTGAGCTCAGGAAAAGCTGTCTGGATATGAATGGTAGGATTTGCTTTAGCAATAAAATGCTGCCGAGGCTTTTAGAGGAGACTTCATTATTTGGGGTGGGGGTGGTTCTTTTATTTTTTAATTCAGAATAGATGTTTGGAATTGCTTTTATGTTTTCAGATTTAACAAGAGGATGAATCTCCTGCAGCATCTCAGGAAATCCTTCCATTTTCTTTGGTTCCCTCTATAGCGATTGCAGCTGATTGTCGTAGCTGATGCGAGCTGCAACTTTTTTGCATCTTGGTGGCAGTTTCTCTAAGGTATTAGTAAAAAAAAGAATAAAACTTAGAAAATAAGTCTGTGCAGCCTTTTAAAGCTTTGTTTTGTCCTGGCTGTCACTGCAGTTTATAGTAGTGGGAATGAATTTTGCCTGAAGTGATCCATGCCTGAAGTGGTAGGCAGTGATTTAGAGTGCCGTCTGCTTGCTGTCTGTGGACACCTCACTGTATGACACCTAGAAAGGCAGTGCCGTTAAATAAGAGGAGAGAAATCACAGCCTTTCTTGGTTTCTGTTTGGTTTTAGTTAATGCTAGCTCTGTAGAGCTAGTATTAACTGTAGAGCTAGTATTAACTAAAATAGCCTAGAGCTAGGCAGTAGCCTAGAGCTAAACAGTTGTGGAAGATTACATGAATATTTGTTCTCTCTACTTTCTAGTTTTCTTACTGGTCTGGTACAGTTCTTGACGCTCTTTGGACCTGAAGGCTCTTGTCTTGTGTTCCTGAGACCAAAACCTTGAAAGGCTGATGAATTAATTGTGTTAAACAAAAGTGTATGTTTTCCTTCCCTTGCTTGTGAAGAAGAGTGTATCTCGTTAATCCTGCTTTTCTTAGGTGGTTTCTGGAGAGACACAAAGAAGCACATTAATGTCTGAGATGGATTTGGATTAGGCTTACTGGGGACTGGACTTTATCTTGAGGAAGGGAAAGCCTGCTAATGGTTCTTTGCTTAGAAGTAGCCCTTGGCCATGTGGGTCTGTTATTGTGGCCCTAGTGCTGGCCCCGTAGGAGCCTCTCTGGGGCTCCTTTCTCTCCCATGCATTGTACCCAGCAGAACAGATTGCTTTTTCTGTCCTTGTCCTCCTCCCCTCCAATGCAGCTGATAATGCTGTGCCTGAGCTGGCAGTTCCTGCGAAAATGAGCAAGATACGGATTGCCACCTTGGTGTAATCTGTGTCTGTCCTCAAAGCTTTCTCTTTTAACGTTTAAGAAGACTTTTTAGTAACAGAGTTTCTGCCGGTGCTGATGTTGTTTCCCTGGCACAGGTTCTTAATGCTTTTTTGTAAGTCTTTGCAGCAGAGCAGGCGTGGACTGTCAAAATGTGGGCCGCTGAAATGGGCAGATGTGAGAGGGTAAGAGGCTGTAAACCAGGCACTTACAAAGAGCAGGTGTAATTGGCAGGAGAGCAGGAACAGAAGGAGCTGGGGAGGATACCACAAAGTGAAAAGCTCCGTGTTTGTGTCACAACAGAAGGAACTCTTGTTAAAGTTTAACAAAGGAACTTGTTGTGCTTCCAGTGGCGTTCCAGCTGCAGGGGGGTCATACAGTTAAGGTGCTCGGGATTAAGGACACATTGGGTGCTGTTCTAGGCACTGACTTCTGGGATTTTCTTGTTCATCATCTTCATTCCCTGTAAAAGAAATCAGTGTTTCATCTCTCAAGGCTGTACCCAGACTCTCCAGGCTGGTTGTGGCCTTAACTCTTGTATCTGCTGTCCAGCTTGTGGTGATGAAGTCA
Source organism: Psilopsiagon aurifrons (assembly GCA_025447955.1). Classification (NCBI taxonomy): domain Eukaryota; kingdom Metazoa; phylum Chordata; class Aves; order Psittaciformes; family Psittacidae; genus Psilopsiagon; species Psilopsiagon aurifrons. The sequence continues at coordinate 74,014 of JAOEHY010029966.1, read as the reverse complement.
TTACGTGAATGTGTAGAAGTGAAAATCTATTCAGGCTTACTGAGCCAAGAGAAGGAAGACAAAGAATGGAAGAGAAACCGATGGGGTAATAAGCTCTGTTAGGGATGTAGTAGAAAGGAAAAAGGCATAAAGAGCAGCTCAGCTGTAAATAGCAGGGCAGTTTGATGTAGATCTGGTAGAATTATTGTGTGCTATAGATTATTTTTACTAACGCTCATAAGTTTTCTTCAGTAATAAAACCCTATAAAGTTGTGGTATCACAATGCAGTAATCTTAACAGGAAAAACCTCGGGAGTAGCTGGTAGTGATAGGAAACTTTGACAATGTGGTGAAAGGGCAAATTGAATGGGATATAGTGCTGCTTGGTTCTGCAAAAATAACCAGCAACTGCAAAGGGAATCAGTGTTTCCTGAATTTTATCTGATGTTTCTCTTCCTATTGGCAGAAATAAATGACTAAAAGGAAGAAAGTTGTCATATGCTAGTTTTTCCAGAGTCCCTTCCAGGTAGTGAAATAGCATAGAACAGTAGTGAGTCCATACTGAATGCAACGAGTTACATAGTTCACTGGGTAACTTGTTAGGAGGCTGCAGCTTTGAATACCGCCTTCATGTATGGTCCTGCTTCTCCTTTCTCACCTTCCTTTTAACCCCAACGTCTATCTGAGATTGTTTAGTTGCAGACTGATGCTTAGAAACAACCATACGTGCATATTGGCATAAGGAAGGATGCTAACTCAGTCGTGGTAATGAAATGTATAAAACCTAGAGGAAAAGTATCAGCCAAAGGGATTGTTCAGTTGTATTTGGAATGAAGCGGGGCTGGGGGGAGCATTGTTCTTAACAATCTGTTTTCTGTTCCCTGGTTTTGGGCTGTAGTAGTGCTCTAATGTTGTAAAGCAGGGGTTCCATTTATGGTAAAGGATGCCCTTGTACTGCAAGTATGACTTCAGCTGTTGCTGGTAGGGGTAGAAACCTGCCTAGGGTCAAAACCTTTCTATAGAACCTCAGTGCTCACACATCCAGGCAATACTTCCTAAGGTGCCAGAACCTCCACAGGCTGTTCCTGTTGTCTCAGGTCCAACATAACTCCTGGCTCGTGCTTTTGATTGACACACACGGATCATCTGGAACGTGTGAGCATGTCCTCAGGTCACTCTGCAGACAGACCAGTACTGGTACGAGGGGTGGTATGAGCTGCGAGGGGGAAGCTGGTTGGCACCGTGAAGGTGCTGCTTTCTGTTGACAACACTGGCTTATCCTGCTGCAGAGCAAAAGCCTGTGTTGGTCTCTCAGCTCTGATGCTGAGCTGTAATTGCTGCTGTGGCCGTAGGTGAGGTTTCTTCTGACAACTTCCAAGTCTCTTGTGGTTTGTGATTTTGGCTGGGCAGGAGTAGAGAGGAGCAAGGAGGGGCCTTGGAGCAGGGGGAAGGGAAGGGTGATCAGCAAAACCAGGCTGCTGGGATAGACCCACGTGTCTCAAATCTGGACCCAGAGTTTTTAGGGAAGAAGATGTGTTTCCTACTCCTTCATAGGAAGCACAGGTGGCACAATTCAGCTGTTTTTCTCTACTGCTCTCCTTAGACGTGTCTATTGTTTGGAGGAAAAGTGAGGAAGGCGTTAGAAGTTCAAGTTGAAATACGCTTAATGGGGATTCCCTTCTGGTCGAGTGCTTTGAAGCTTCTTTAGTAGGCAGCCAGTGATTTCCTACTGGAGCCTTCTCTGACAGAGAGGATGAAATACCAAACTGAGTATCAGCATTCGACAGCCTAATTTCATTTTCCTTATGCAAAAAGGATGTATCATGCCTTGTGAGAGGTCCTACAGAAACCTGAGATTTGAGGGGGGGGAGTCAAGCCTGCATTTGGGTCCCAGAGCAGGCTGTCCCTCTGTGACAGGGGCTGTTCAGATGGGTGAGCTCATCTCTGCCCTGCAGCTCCTAGTAAGCTGTTCTCTGTCCTTGCCTTGGTGATGTGAGCCGGGCCCTGGTATCTGCAGCTCCGTCAACTGGCTCAGTGCACTCAGCGGTCACAAAGGAGCCCTGTTCCGGCAGGAGTGGCACTTCATGTGTATCCCTCTGCTTCCCTGGGGCTGTTTCCCTCTCTTTAAAGCCTCTCTGCTTCTCTAAGGTAGTAGACCTCACCAGTAACGCGTGCCAGGGGTAAAAGGTCCATTTAGAAGTGCTGAAGAGAGTCATGAAAAGTAACGCTGGCAAGAAAGACGCAACCAGTAAGTGTAGGAGTGATGGGAAGCTTATGGGGAGGGGTCAGCTCTGTACTCAAAGCACTTACTGAGCCCTGCATGTTTCTTCTGTGCTCACAAACTGGGGAAGAAACCCACCCAAGCCACAGAATGAAACCAGACCACCCCTCCAAACCCTAAAGCCAAACAAGCAACACCCCACACCACCAAAACACCCCCCAAAACCTCAACACTCCACCCCAACAGAAATACCAACCCCAACAAAATAACTCCAGACTCCTCAAACTAAACTGAAAGTAGCTCTTCATTTATCTAGAGGAGAGCAGGGAGAGGAGATAGATGAGAAACACAAGAGCTTTGTAGCTGAAGATGTCAGGGGACTCTCCGGAGCCAGGAGAATGCAGTGCTCAGATGAGGGCAATTAGGAAGTGTTCAGGTACAGCAGGAGGGGAACTGAAACTCCAGTACTGTAATACTCATGGCACAGAAAGGGCCGCTGGTTTGAATGGAAGGACAGAGGAGGCATCCCGAGTTTCTGATTCTGTCCCTTTTCTCTTGCTGGCAACTCTGTTGTTCGGTTATTACTATAAAATCATGAAGTGCTATTAAAATCCTTTCAGATCTCCCTTTCAAAAAGGATAGAGCACTACTGTTATTTACTGCGTGAGCAGAATAGGGCAATTAATGTGGCAGCAGTCACTGTAAAATGCCCTCGAGCGTTCAGTAGTGTGACACCAAATGCAGCCAAAGGTGATTTTTAGTTGGACTTCAGAATGTTTTGGCCCCTTTAAAATCAGTTTTATTTTCATAGGAGATGTGGTTTAAGTCTGTTTCAGGAAATCTCCTTAAGTATCAGAAAATCTTCCCTGGGTGTTTAATCCTCTTTTCTTCCCTCTTTCGCAGTTCTCCTGCCTTTGATCGATCGTATGGGAGATGCCAAAGACCAAGTTCGGGAGCAAGCACAGAATCTGATACTGAAACTGATGGACGAAGCAGCACCACCCATGGTACGATGACTTAGTGTAGGTTCAGGTGGAGGCCTCCAGTGAGCTTATGACTTGTGTAGGAGCTTACCTTTGAATATGTGACAGTGTTGTGGTGACTGTTAATGGTGCAGATGCTGAAGATACTCTTCATGGGGTAACGCTGATGCATTGTTCAGCCAGAGATAAAAATCTGGCGGTGCAGTGCTGCAGTCTTTGCACATCGTAGCTGAATTCTACGTAGAGGTTTTTATGTCATGTGGCAGAACTTTGTCAATTGAAGCATGTTTGAAGCATCCTCCTGGCTTTGACTTTGCATAATGGGAATAAGTAAGTTTGTTTAGCTCTGATTTTGTTTTAAAATCAGCTTTGTACTTGAACATGAAGGAGTAGCCCTGCAGTTGAGGCCATCCATTCTAATGCAGAAGATTTGGCTTTCTAGATGTATGACAGATGCTCTGTGTGAGCCTTGGGCAAACTCAGGGGGAAGATAAGGCACCCTCTTGATTTGTCTGAGGTTGAAGTTTGACTTAACACATATTTACAGCTCTTAGCACTAGGTGGCTTCCATCCTAGGAAGTTAGGTGCTAAATCTTCCAGTTTCTGCTCTGAGAGTCTGAAACACGTAGGCTTGTTTAACAGGGTTCTGTTGTTTGAGCAGTGATGTTTGGAACTCGGTGGATCCTGGTTGTCAATAGGGACTTACAATTTGAGGTTTTAGTTTCTGAAGGAAAACTGTTTAAGTGCAGAAGTTCATAGGGAACATCTTGGGGTTTGTGAGCAAAAATAAGGTTCATTTGTGTGCTGATTCCTGTCTCGTTGTATTCATAGATACAGATTTGAATGTTTGTGCACAGAGAATAAGATTTTGCAGACTTGATCTGCAGTCAGGAAATCGTTCTTGGTTGCTTTGTTTGCCTGATAGGGAAAACGAGGCATATCTGGTAAATATAGAAACATATTTGTATCCCTTCCAATGTGAGGCATTTTCTCGCATGATTTGGTCACAGATCTGACTGGGGTTTAGGCATCAAAGTCCAGTGGTTTCATCCACAGAGACACGCCTTGACCTTTTCAAAAGATCCCATTTTGAAGTCATTGCCAAAGAGACATCACAGCATTTTTTCATAGTCGAGAGCAAGTAATTCATGAGTGACCTGTTCCTGTGCCCAGGATGCTCTGAAGTACCTGACATTGAAACCTGAAAGTGCACCTGCCTCTACAGTAACAGCATTTGGATAAATGCAGAGCATCTTCGAGACGCCTTCATTTGAACCATTGCTGATAAAACCTGGTGATAGTTGCTTCATGCTAGGCCCTCACCATGGAAGTGCCTTAGATTACTGGTCCATCTTTTGGTCTCTGAAGAGTTGTTAGGCTGAAGGCTGTACACTGAGGGCATGGAAGGAAGCTTCCACCCCCTTTGAAGCTCACTCACAGTGTCAGAAAGAATACTAGGTTTGTGGTGTGGAAGGAACAGCGTGGGTAAGAGAAGGGATGGATGTTGTGGTAACACTCCTAGGGTGGAAGAAACCCAGCTTCAGTCGTTTGCTCTCAGGACAGCCTGTGTATCATTAAAAACATGGATGAAAAGCATTAATCGTCCTCACAGCAGGGACAGAAACAGAGAGGTCTCTCCTGTGCCTCCAACATTGAAATACAGAGTTTTAGGCTGCCTTTGCTGCAGAGAAACATCCTTTTGGAAGAACTGAGTGGAGTAATCTTTTGGGCATAAGTCCTGTAAGTTTCTTTCCAATCAACTCATCTTGTCTGTTCTAGTGTGGTGTTGAATGCTGTTGAGTTTGTTCTGTTGCCAGTTCCCTTTTCTTGGTTTAGATGTGTTTGGGTTGTTTTGTTCATTGGGGGTTTTTGTACGAGTGAGAGCTAGACGTGGCTGTTATGGGCAGGGAAGCATCAAAATAAGAGTATAAGTGGTCTAAATGCATGAATGGGGCAAAGGGGGGTTGACATCAACTGCTGCTAGTGAGTCGTGAGAGCTGACATTCCCAAGCAGCCAGTTGGATTTCTCTGTTCAGAAGAACTGAGTTATGGAAGCCAGGTAAATGCAGTGCATTTCTCTTCAGCCTGCTTTGCTTGTTCCAGCCCTCTGCAGCCCCTTCCCTAGCTGTGTGTTTTTACACCTAGCACGGGGACTTCCATTTTCCCATGTTTTTCCAGGACAGTGGGTCAGCTGGAAAGATGTTTTCTCCCACGAAACCCCGCTGTTTGTTGTTAATCTGTGCAGTTTCAACAAGCGGTATCCTGCTTGTTTAAACAGAATGTAATGAAACAAACCAAGCAGAAACCGCAGATGGGACAAAGCCATCAAGCAGGGCTCTAACTGGAGAGTTTTTACCTCTGCTGTTGAGTGCGCTGCCCCCTGAACGGGGAGGATGCAGCGCTCCCTGCTCTTAGGCTGCCTGTCTTTGCTGAGTTGCTGTGGGTGCGGGTTTGGGTTGGTTTGGTTCAGGACCGCAGTCATTCCATGCAGCGCACCGCAGCCGATGTGCATGCAGGGGCCGCTCGCTGCGGTGCCCCCATTGGCAGCAGGAGCGAGGGTGGTGCCTGGGCTGAGCGCTGTGCGGCCATCGCCGGCAGCCTCCCTGCTGCTGGGGCTGTCATGGCAGCGCTGCCGCCGCATCTGCACCGGAACACTGCCGGGAATCCCCAGCCCCGTAAGCTTCACCTCTGTGCTTCTTGCAGGCTGAGGGTCCGCTAGAGAAGGAGCCGGGAGATGGGCAGGTACAGAGGTAAACGGAGGAGGGAAGGGCTGAAGGCAGGCGGGGAAAAACTAAGTGCGCAGGAAGGTAAACGGGGGTTCCGAGAGGCGTAGCACGGGAAGAGGCACAGCACAAAAGGAGGAACGAAAGCAGAGCAGAAATGGAAGCGAGGGAGTTAGCCTGAATGGACGGCAAGGAATAACTGGCGCGGGAAGAGATAAATTGAAAGCTGAAGTAGGGGGGAATTGGACAGCAGGAGTGTGGGTAAGGATGAGCCGAAAGGAAGGAGAGATTTTGGCAGGGAAACAGAACATGAAGCAAGAAGAATACAGCAACTTCTGCTTGAGTCAGTGGTTTGTGGTGCTTGCGTGTTTGCTTGGTGTGTGTTAACTGTAACAAATCTGTACATTTCTAAGAGCTGTTGCTCAAAGGATACAAATGCTCATCTACGTTTCTGAAGTGTTCTTACAAATTGGTTTTGGCATAGGAATAATTGGTGTTGTGTTCCATGCTGTGCGTTTTGTAACTTCATTTTATCCGAGAAGTGCCTTTTCTTCCCTGGTGGACCTGTCTTCTGTTGGTTTCTTGCAACTGTTATGAATGTAGTTATGAAATACGAACAGGTTTATGTCTTCTTGTGCTCTTGGTAATCAAAGTCAACTGTTTCTGTTTTATAGCACGTATGGGAACGCCTTGCTGTTGGTTTTAAACACAAGAACTACCGATCCCGAGAAGGAGTGTGTTTGTGTCTTGTTGCTACCTTAAACATGTAAGCTTTGTGTTTCTATGGAGATGTAATGGTTCTCCCCTTCTTCTGAATGGCATTTTTCTCTGAAACCAATACTTTAAGAAGTCTGATTCAATTAAATTGATAAATGGCAAAAATCAAACCATTTGATTTGTGAGCTTTCTGAAAGGAAGACTGAAGCTATGGTATTTCTGGCTTGTTTGAAAGTAGACAGAGGACTTGGTAAGAGAAAGACAGAGCCTGATTGATGCAAGTTTGTGTTGTATCAGTGCTAAGCTAAAAGCTTACTCCTGCATGAAGTATTTTCTGGGTTTCTGTTAAAAAAACCAACACAAAACCCCAACCAAAACCAAACCAACAACAAAAAAACCCAAACATTTGATTTATATTTTTAAATTTAACTTTTATTTTTTCATTGTTTTTAGTTATGGTGCACAATCATTAACTCTCAGCAAGTTGGTACCACATCTGTGTATAGCGCTTGGCGACTCCAATAGTCAGGTAAGGGTTTCATTACTTCCTGGTGCTTCAACAGCCATAGCTTGGCAGAGGGATGAAAGTGAAAGAAATGCAGACAGTTAAGATCAGCCAATACGCTTGCTTGTATACAAGAGGTGATTATTTTCTACCATGAGCAACAACAAACCCATTTTCTTCTGACTCAGTCTATCCATTGGCCCGTGAAAGCAGAGCTGCACAGGCAGCAGTGTTGTGACATACCGGCCCCTTCAGTTTTGTCTTCAGAGGCTGAGATTTGTCATTACAGTTGTTTCTTATAGAGCATGTTGAAAGAAAAGGAATAAAATACATTGAGAGGAAGAACTGCCTCCAGGAGGAGCCCCTACGTGAGGCCTGTAACAGCCTGCCACATTCGCTAACACTGTCACGTGTAATGATTTCCTAAATGGGACCCAAATGGCTTTTGAGTACGTGCAAGGACTGTAGTTAAAAACAGTCCATTAAGCAAAAGCATCTTGCAGTGAAAAGGAAGATGCAGTTTATAATGGTGATAGCTGAACTTCAGAAAACCTTCAGATGGAAATTAATAATATCTCAATTTATCTGAAGGTGTATCTGAGAGAAAAGGCCAAGAATACAGTAAGGAAGAAGGCAGCATTAGTAGGAGATGGGCAAATAAACAGGATATGCTTTATGCTTGATTTCTGGATGCAGCAAAGTCCATGTCTCCTGTTTAGTGTAGCATTGTTCTAGTGTAGAGAAAACCTGTTAGGAAATTGTTCTGTTTGTTGATCACTAGAATAGATGTAGTTCGTCTCTTGATAGAGCAAGTGCGGGTTTAGTTCAGACTGTTGCAAAGAACAATACTGAAGTAATTCCAGGAATTCTTCATAGAGAATAATGGCATTTACTAACGTGCAGTTTGGCAGTTGTTCTGCTGACAGTGGTTTAGGATTCTTAAAGAGGCACCATCTCCTTGGCGTAGCTGCTCTTCCTGTCTTGTCTTATTCCCTTCCTTGTGCTGGTATGGTGGTAATGCCTGTTGAAGGAAGTAAAGGAAACGCTGGTCAATTTGACTGATGCTTGTGGGCAGTCAGGTCCTTAGTTTTCCAGAAGGGCCTCACTGCATGGAGAAATAGATGAAGGCAAGGTGGAGCGTCAGGACTGAATGCAGGGCCTAACTTCTGGAAGCACTGCCCACTGTGAGAGGCCTAAATAAATCCCTGGGGTTGGGTTGGTTTCTTTTCTCCCAAATATTCTTACGTCAGTCCCAGAAGTTCCCTCTAGGGCTGTTATTTCTAGGATTTTTCATTTACCATCTGGAGATGCTCTGACTTGGAACAAATATCATCTTGAAACAACAGTTGTATTTCCTTTCACTTCCATTTTATGCAATGAGTTGGCATGCAGGTCGATGGAAACTGGAAGATTGTCAGCAAGTGGTGTTTTGGTTTCTGTAACCCTGAAGTGAGCAATTTAATCTGCATCCACAGGTGAGAGATGCTGCCATACTAGCCATTGTAGAGGTTTATCGGCATGTGGGAGAGAAAGTACGACTAGACCTTACGAAGAGAGGAATTCCTCCTGGAAGGTGAGTTATAACTGTTGTGGTTTGGTACTCCTGAGCTGCTCTGCTTTACTGTTCTTTATCACAACTCCCAATTCACTAAAAACTTAGGCTTACAACGATTACAATTTGCATTGTATCTTCTGGTTAGTTTTGCTTTCATCGTGATGCTCCCAGTGCTCCCGACTTTCTTTTGCTGGTTTCTTTTCTGCTTGGAAGAGGCCTACAAGTGTACGATGGAAAGCAGCCTCACAGTCAGCAGTTAAAAGCCTCTGACTTGAATAGAAGCTGAGAGCTTGACAGGAATAGAGAAATTCTTCGCAGTTAAGCAAATACATACTCAGCATAGCGGGGAAATAGAAAATACTTCAATTTATACGTCTTGCTCCCTCTTCTGGAGCTGCAGTTTAGCCTCAGTGTAGAAGAGTCTCAACTGAAGCACTGAAATCAACACATACATATTGAGCGTGTGGGAGAGAGAGCAAGCATGCATGTGCAGTGAGAGCGTGGCAAACCAACGAGCTGCTACTTTCTTGAAGATGTTTATAACGGAAGAATTTACCTCCCTTGCTTCTTGCTAAGTACATCAGACCAATCCTTTCCAGTCTAGATGCTTGCTTATGGGGTACGGTTTGATGACAGAGCTGCTTTTCAAAGTAACTGCTTCCCAGTTCTGTGGTTCAATGAGAAAGTGCCGTTCAGGAGGAGCGTTCACTGCTTTAATGCTACACATGCTTCAGCGGACATGGGATGTGACTTGCAAAAGGTGCAAGGAAGTTTTGCAAATGCATGTTTCATTGGCCCTTTCTCTTTCTGAAAAGCAGTTCTGAACTTTAAAAGCTGGTCTGTGGTGTGTGTAGACTGGTTCATCTGCAATAAAAGGAGCTGTGGTTTTGTTGCTACCTTGGTAAGGATTTGTTTAATTAAGAAAGCTAGACAGAGCTTGAAACTGCCCTGAATGGGCAGTTCTGTTTAGACAAGAAAATCTTTCAAATTCCTTATTAAAACAGTTTATACATTTTATGATGTATTAACCCCATAACAATTAATGTACCATTTCACTCTTGAGTCTTCATCTCACTTCTTGATTCTGATCAAGCTGAATATATCTACTCCATGGTGTCAGAGAGCTTGTCAGGATGGATACTGTGCTTCATCACTGACCCTTCTAAAAACTATTAGCCCTGGTTTTTAATGATGATTTGCATGGTGTCAAAATATCGTAGGAGACTGGTGCTGAATGTATTGTTTCACATTCCAAGGGAGAGCTCAGCCTGTTTGGGTAAAAGCTTACCCTGCCTATGGGAATTGCTACACATTCTCTGCTATTTAATAGCTGTCGCAATTTTAGACTATTAAGAGATTTTATGGTTAGCATGGAAGTTTAAGCTGCATTATTACCACAGTTCCAACAGTTGAATTCCATGGAAGATAACTGGAACATACCAGAGAAGATCCTTCTTGCACTAAGATAGGGTCTTGGACATCTTTTGGAGCAGAAAAGAAGAGCAGGAGAGTGCGGATAACAGCCTTTGTGCTGTGAACATTGGCTCTGACTGTAAGTTTAGGTTCAGCGCTCATCATGTTCACATCTCCATGAGATACAAACTGAGTAAATCTTGGGATCCAAATGGGATTAAACATCATAGGAGCTTTGTATCCTCAAGGCAATCAACAGCTTCTAATCTAGTTGTGGTAGGTGCCAAGTTGTTATTTCTACTGTCTGAATCAGCTGAGTACAGAATTGCCCCTGGTCTGAAAGCAAGTGCAGTTGTACTGCTTGTGTTTGCATAGAGAAGCAAGGCTCTACTTGGTGAATCTTAAATGGGTTATTGCCACACAATCTCAATCGACTTGTAGCTGACACTCAAGGCTACTGTCAAATAATACATGGGTTGAGTCTGTGCTGTGTCCTCTGCAGCAGTTTTCAGGCGGGGATGAAGGGGGGGATTTACCATGTACTTGACTTACACATAAGGTTCTCCATCTCTGTCCCATCCATCGCTGACAGGAGGCGGAGTCCCTGTAGTCTGTTCTTCCTCCTCCACAGAAGTAACAAGGAGGTTGACGAAGCTCAGGACAGATTAGCTCTATGGTAGCTCAGGCTGTTGTTCCTTCAGAGGCAGACCTCTACTGTAAGATTATTTCTTCCCCAGTGCCTGTCAGAAGCTTTCCATTCCCTTAGATGCATTAAAACGTTCATGTGGTTATGCAGGAGCTAGAAGCTATGGAATAAACCCCTTTGATGTGGTATATCATCTTACTGTTTTGAGGCGAATCTGTGTTCACGTGTGTGTGTTTGGGTGGGTTTAAGGGGGTTAAGTACTACGGATAATCTGTAGTTCCAACATGGCTGCTTTCAGTTGTCAAGTTCAGCCTTAAAGAACTGCACTGCAGCTCCTTCAGTGTACAGCACTGCATTACGAACTGTGTGTAAACATCGCTGTTAAGAGAAAACCCTATCAGTGCAGGATTTGCTGCACATGGGGGTGAGTAGAATGGAGGCTCGTTTAGTTTCCGTAACAAATTACCCATTCGAAATCTGTGTGTTGCTGCTTGGATGCACTCTGCCCTAAAGCACTGAAAAGAAGCGCTCGTGTCTGCTGGAAGGAAGGCAGGAAAGTCAATCAGGCATTGTTCCGAGTTGTTCAACTTCCTTAAATATGCAAATGGCATATGCATCTTGTGGCTATATAAGGCCAAATGTAGTTAGGCATTTAATAATAGCAGGCTTACCAGGTTTTGTAATCTGCCCCTGGTGGGTTTGCCTTGGTGGAAAACCCTGGGTTCTCTAGAGAGGGTTGTTGGACCTGCTGGAGTCTTAAGTAGGCAGCAAAAGATGACTGGATCTTACTTTGCTCTTGGAGCTTTCTTTGCTATTACTGTAGCTTTCTTCAGTGCATCTTCATGCTTTACAAAGAGAAATTTGTGAATTTATCTATTAAACCCGTGAGTTCCTCTTTGTTATTTTTGTTCAACTTACAAATCTCAGCGTAATGTTGTGCTTTCTGCCTGGAGCACAGTCCTGTCTCAGAAGCAGCAGTATCAAGTCAGCGGTGGGAAATTCGGATGTGGTTTTCCCTTTGGTTAAAGCTGCTGCCAAAGAGGTTGGATGATCTTTTATTGGGCCTGGAAGTATTAGTGCTAATAAACCTGTGGATACTGAAAGTGGATGTTGTATTCCTTGACAAGAACAGTGAATGGATTTTGTCCTGTATGGGTCAAACTGAATTTGTTACAGTGTGGAATCCATGAATGGCAATGGCGTGTGTGGATAACGATTGCTTGGTGTGAGCATTAAAAGCTCTTAAAGGCTTTACAGGCAGATATCTGGCAGCTTTTCCCACTGTTATTGAGAAACATAAATGAATAAACCCAAATATTCACTTAGTTCTTATGTCTAAGGCCACAACTTTACATCCTGAAGAGTTAAAGCATTTTACAGTGTGCATTTCTGTATACCACATTTCATGTGGTATGCACATCCTACTTATCTGTCTAGCTCATGCTGTAGATGAGGTCCATCTGCGTGTCCAGATGTGGCCACATGTTTGTGCAAGATCTTATTTGGGGGGGTGGGTCTGGGG